>JAXIVJ010002423.1:0-27500 GCA_036785665.1 Chirona hameri
TTTCGCTGCGATTATTAGTTCGGAAGATAACCAGAGGGCAGAATCCGACCCCCCCCCCCCCCCCCATGTGTTCGGCTGAAGACCCCATCGGAGCGCGGGTTAACAGTTGTTAGGAACACTGAATTCACAACCCTAAATTGCCATGACTTATTTTGAATACTCCTCAACCACTTAGACGGATATGTTTTTATATAAATTTAGTCCGAACATTTGAATGGATGGATTTCTGTGATCACAACCCTATGCTAAGCAGAGCTTGTTGCGTGGACCCTGCCCCTACCACCCGATGACGTTTCAACGGCAGAATATAGTGGCGAATGTTTAGCGTCTCGAAGTTGGAACACGGTCCGCCCAGCTCCTGATTTCATCTTCTGACCTGTTTGCGGCCGCTGCCACCGACCGCAGGTCATCCCGGTCAGGAACGAATATCGAGCGCAGAAGCGACTCGAACCTACCTTGCCAGGGTGGGTGAATTTCCAGCCCGACGCTTTACCAACTGGGCGGAGATGAGATGAAGCGACTCGAACCCACCTTGCTAGGGTGGGTGAATCTCCAGCCCGACGCTTTACCAACTGGGCGGAGATGAGATGATCTACTACGTGGGCGGAGATGAAGTGTGAGGTCACCAAAAATAAAATTTCGCCATTTCTAAAGTGGAAATAATTTTACGGCTGGCCAGTGGTAGGGTAAATCAGGCAACCCCCCCCCCCCCCCCCAAGCGGTAGGCAAGCGTATGTTTTTGCCCTCCCCCACCGTTCTGGGAGGTTGTGATTTTTGTTCCGGGAAGTCATATACACCCCCCCCCCCCGCCCCGTCAACGACTATTTTGTACCGACGACACAGCGCCACCCTCCCCGGTCAACATTTTTTTCGCTGACGAAACGGAGCAAAATTCCCCCCCCCCCCAAACAAACCAAAAAAACGAAACCTAGATCCTCCCCTGAGGCTGCCCCCACACTTTTAAAAACATTCCTACGCCCATGTTGTCGTGAGTACACGCAAGTGTGTTCTTACATCTACACCTGCTGTGGATTAGATAACTTAACACAGTACCTTCCGGTCAGTGTCGAGAATCTCACACATCGCGGAAAACCAGGGAGTGCACGTACTCAGACACAGCGGGAAGAAACACAAGACAGGGGGTGGTAACTTGTGGCGTTCACCTGAGCACGAGCAGGCAAGGCGGGGAGGGAGTGGTAACGTGTGGCGTTTACCGTGCTCTGCGGCAGGAAAGCTGGCCAGGAAAGTCGGTTGGAGTGGCTGCCGCAGCCGGGCGCGTCGGAACAGCCGGCTGAGCTGCGGCGAGGCATCACGGGGAGGGGGTCGTGATGTGGTACTGCAGGGGGACTTCCTGGCTGAGCTGCTGCTGAGGCGTCGAGAGGGGGAGGGGGGGGGGGGGGCAGGGGTTCGTGTTGTGGTATTGGATGTGGCGGGCAGCCAGTGGCATGCTATGGAACAAGGTCCGGTTCTGCCTAACTGGTCTCCCTGCATCCGGTCCGGTTCTGCCTAACTGGTCTTCCTGCATCCCAATGCTGACACAGCATGTTCGGTACAGCATAAAATGGATCGATCCGGGACAGGTCTGATCCATCCAATCCAGATACATCCAGTCTGGGTTGAAAAACAATTAAAAATGCGTGTGGTTTCCCGATGACCAATGCCGATCTAATGCAATCCCAGTCCACACTGGGCAACGAAGTGTAACTTTTAATTAAGCATGACGCAATGTATGTGCCTAATTCGATGAGTCAATAGGCCAGAAAGATATCTCTGTCAATATTGATCGGTTGTAGTGTGGGTACAGTTTTTTCGTCGATTGGTTGATGAACATTCAATAAACAAAATGAAAGCTAGTCTAATCGAAATATAGTAATTTCGAATTTCCTGGCCAAGTCCAATCAAATAGATTGGATCTTGGATCCAGGAGTTTAATCCAGTATATTGCACACTATAATCACAGGCAGGCAGCTAAAAGCGGACTTGTGTCCGGGAGAATGTCAGGATTAACATGGATTCGTACCTTTTGCCGGGTAGGCACTTTACTGCAATACAATGCTTGAATAAAATACTCCAACCGCTGAAATTTATACTGACTAATTTAGATCTAAAGAAGTCCAAAATCGTTTGAAAATTTATGACAAAGTGTTGAAGAGCTATCGCGGTAGTTTATTCGCGTTCAGCTCATTCTTATCGCATGTTCAAGACATGCTCAGTACATGATGGATACATGTTTGATACATGTTGGATACATATTTGTACATCACATGTTCTTCCTTACATATTCAGCATGGGCGTCGGAAGCGGAGGGGGAGGGGGATGGGGGATGCGCCCCCCCCCCCAACATATTCGGATTTTAACATTACGCCTATGGCGTTGCATGGAAAGAATCGACTTCAAAATGCCTCCCCCAAACAAAAACAAAAACTTCGGAGGCTGGCGACACCCTTGATATTCAGAATCAGTACATATCACATATGAATACATATGAAATGGCACGTTACACGGCTGGAAAATCCAGTATGACAGGTATGGCATGGGCCATACCTACTTTTAAAAGCTGATGTTAGAAACTGCCATATCAACTTTGGAACCAGCGACACCAATTTGGAATCAGCTATACCAACTTGGAATATTTTTTTTTAAGCTCAAGACTTGGAACTCTTAAACAAATTGCGTCGCGAAGCGGCGGTAAATTTTTTAGTCTTATGAGTTATGCCCTAGATATGCAATATGCATTCTCGTCAATGCGTCGCATTGCGTATGGTGCGGACCTCTAAAATTGTTATTGTACGTTTAGAAGTGCGGTAAAAAGTGTTAAAATGAACTATTTTGATCAATTATATAAGACAGTAGCAACATAACAAATAAATGCGTCAAGAAAACGGACCGTTTTTGTTTTGTAACGCGCATATAATTGAATTTGTAGTTAAATTGTGCCGTGGAGCGGCGCAAAAAATCAGTTTAATTCCCTGGACAACTGCATTCTTACAGTTGAAAGGCCCAGGGTCCCTTCAGATCGTCCAGGGGCCACTCTGACCTTTTCAACGCCCTTCTAACCTGTTCAGGGACACATCTGGGATCCTCGAAAAGACATGAATGTGGAAATTGCGCCGTGGAGCGGCGCAAAAAAAAGTTGTATTCCCTAGACAACTGCATTCTTACAGTTGAAAGGCCCTAGGGTCCCTTTCAGATCGTTCAGGGGCCACTCTGACCTTTCAACGCCCTTCTAACCTGTTCAGGGACACATCTGGGATCCTCGAAAAGGACAGATGTGGAGGGGTAATATATATTAAATACCAAGAGGGCTTACTTACTCCACAAGACAAATTTAAATCGGAGCTTTGCGGGTATATGTTACACCCTTCGTTAGCGATTAAGATGCACTTCGTAACATGTCATTGCTCGTCTTAAAGACGAGCTATGACCTGTTACCGAATGCCTCTTAACGTAGAGTGGTTACGTAGAGTGGTTAACGTAGAGTGGGGTTACGTAGAGTGGTTAACGTAGAGTGGTTAACGTTAGAGTGGTTAACGTAGAGTGGTTAACGTAGAGTGGGTTAACGTAGAGTGGTTACGTAGAGTGGTTAACGTTAGAGTGGTAACATAGAGTGGTTAACGTAGAGTGGTTAACGTAGAGTGGGTTAACGTAGAGGTGGGTTAACGCGTAGAGTTGGTTAACGTAGAGTGGTTAACGTAGGGTAGCTGACGTAGAGTGGTTAACATAGAGTGGTTAACGAGGGTTAGAGTGGTTAACGGTAAGAGTGGTTAACGTAGAGTGGTTAACGTAGAGTGGTTAACGTAGAGTGGTTAACGTAGAGTGGTTAACGTAGAGTGGTTAACGTAGAGTGTTAGAGTGGTTAACGTGAGTGGTTAACGTAGAGTGGTTAACGTAGAGTGGTTAACAGTAGAGTGGTGTTAACGTAGTGGTTAACGTAGTGTGGTTACGTAGCGTGGTAACGTAGAGTGGTTAACGTAGGGTAGCTGACGTAGAGTGGTTAACGTAGAGTGGTTTAACGTAGAGTGGTTTAACATAGAGTGGTTAACGTAGAGTGGTTAACGTAGAGTGGTTTAACGTAGAGTGGTTAACGTAGAGTGGTTACGTAGAGTGGTTAACGTAGGGTAGCTGACGTAGAGTGGTTACGTGAGTGGTTAACGTAGAGTGTTAACGTAGAGTGGTTAACGTAGAGTGGCTAACGTAGGGTAGCTGACGTAGAGTGGGTTAACGTAGAGTGGTTAACGTAGAGTGGTTAACGTAGAGTGGTTAACGTAGAGTGGTTAACGTAGAGTGGTTAACGTAGAGTGGTTAACGTAGAGTGGTTAACGTAGAGTGGCTAACGTAGAGTGGCTAACGTAGAGTGGTTAACGTAGAGTGGTTAACGTAGAGTGGTTAACGTAGAGTGGTTAACGTAGAGTGGTTAACGTAGAGTGGTTAACGTAGAGTGGTTATACGTAGAGTGGTTACGTAGAGTGGTTAACGTAGAGTGGTTAACGTAGAGTGGTTAACGTAGAGTGGTTAACGTAGAGTGGTTAACGTAGAGTGGTTAACGTAGGGTAGCTGACGTAGAGTGGTTAACGTAGAGTGGGTTAACGTAGAGTAGTTAACGTAGAGTGGTTCCTAACGTAGAGTGGTTAACGTAGAGTGGTTAACGTAGAGTGGTTAACGTAGAGTGGTTAACGTAGAGTGGTTAACGTAGAGTGGTTAACGTAGGTGGTTAACGTAGAGTGGGTTAACGTAGAGTGGTTAACGTAGAGTGGTTTAACGTAGAGTGGTTAACGTAGAGTGGTTAACGTAGAGTGGTTAACGTAGAGTGGTTAACGTAGAGTGGTTAACGTAGGGTAGCTGACGTAGAGGGTTAACATAGAGTGGTTAACGTAGAGTGGTTAACGTAGAGTGGTTAACGTAGAGTGGTTAACGTAGAGTGGTTAACATAGAGTGGTTAACGTAGAGTGGTTAACGTAGAGTGGTTTAACGTAGAGTGGTTAACGTTAGAAGTGGTTAACGTAGAGTGGTTAACGTAGAGTGGTTAACGTAGAGTGGTTAACATAGAGTGGTTAACGTAGAGTGGGTTAACGTAGAGTGGTTAACGTAGAGTGGTTAACGTAGAGTGGTTAACGTAGGGTAGCTGACGTAGAGTGGTTAACGTAGAGTGGTTAACGTAGAGTGGTTAACATAGAGTGGTTAACGTAGAGTGGTTAACGTAGAGTGGTTACGTAGAGTGGTTAACGTAGAGTGGTTAACGTAGAGTGGTTAACGTAGAGTGGTTAACGTAGGGTAGCTGACGTAGAGTGGTAACGTAGAGTGGTTAACGTAGAGTGGTTAACGTAGAGTGGTTAACGTAGAGTGGCTAACGTAGGGTAGCTGACGTAGAGTGGTTAACGTAGAGTGGTTAACGTAGAGTGGTTAACGTAGAGTGGTTAACGTAGAGTGGTTAACGTAGAGTGGTTAACGTAGAGTGCTAACGTAGAGTGGCTAACGTAGAGTGGTTAACGAGAGTGGTTAACGTTAGAGTGGTTAACGTAGAGTGGTTAATGTAGAGTGGTTAACGTAGAGTGGTTAACGTAGAGTGGTTAACGTAGAGTGGTTAACGTAGAGTGGTTAACGTAGAGTGGTTAACGTAGAGTGGTTAACGTAGAGTGGTTAACGTAGAGTGGTTAACGTAGGGTAGCTGACGTAGAGTGGTTAACGTAGAGTGGTTAACGTAGAGTAGTTAACGTAGAGTGGTTAACGTAGAGTGGTTAACGTAGAGTGGTTAACGTAGAGTGGTTAACGTAGAGTGGTTAACGTAGAGTGGTTAACGTAGAGTGGTTAACGTAGAGTGGTTAACGTAGAGTGGTTAACGTAGAGTGGTTAACGTAGAGTGGTTAACGTAGAGTGGTTAACGTAGAGTGGTTAACGTAGAGTGGTTAACGTAGAGTGGTTAACATAGAGTGGTTAACGTAGAGTGGTTAACGTAGAGTGGTTAACGTAGAGTGGTTAACGTAGAGTGGTTAACGTAGAGTGGTTAACGTAGAGTGGTTAACGTAGAGTGGTTAACGTAGGGTAGCTGACGTAGAGTGGTTAACGTAGAGTGGTTAACGTAGAGTGGTTAACGTAGAGTGGTTAACGTAGAGTGGTTAACGTAGAGTGGTTAACGTAGAGTGGTTAACGTAGGGTAGCTGACGTAGAGTGGTTAACGTAGAGTTGTTAACGTAGAGTGGTTAACGTAGAGTGGTTAACGTAGAGTGGTTAACGTAGAGTGGTTAACGTAGAGTGGTTAACGTAGAGTGGTTAACGTAGGGTAGCTGACGTAGAGTGGTTAACGTAGAGTGGTTAACGTAGAGTGGTTAACGTAGAGTGGTTAACGTAGAGTGGTTAACGTAGAGTGGTTAACGTAGAGTGGTTAACGTAGGGTAGCTGACGTAGAGTGGTTAACGTAGAGTGGTTAACGTAGAGTGGTTAACGTAGAGTGGTTAACGTAGAGTGGTTAACGTAGAGTGGTTAACGTAGAGTGGTTAACGTAGGGTAGCTGACGTAGGGTGGTACAATATACCCGAAAGCTCCGATTTTAATCTTTTTCTTGTGGAGTAAATCTTCTTTGTATTTAATCTTCTTCTGGGATCTCTACGTGTTTTGGGCCCTTCCGGTCAGACCAGTAACTCCTCTGACCTGCCAAGAAGCCCCTCTTTTGTGTCAAGGCGCCATTCGGCCTGTTCAGAGGTCCTTCCGACCTGTCCAGGGACTGAACTGGCTGCTTTGTCACCCTGCCGACATGCTCAGGATCCCTTCCGACCTGCCCAGGGGCCCCTCCAGTCTGAATAGGAACTCATCCGGCATGTTCAAGGGTCCTTCCGACCGGCCCTGGGACCGTTTCGGTCTAGCCAGCGGCCCCTCTGACTTGCCCAGGAGCCCCTCCGATCTGCCCAGCGACTCTTCTGGTCAGACTGCGCTGGCTGCTTTGTCGCCCTGCCGACATGCTCAGGGCCCTGGGGCCCCTCTGTGCTGACTAGGGGCCCATTCGGTACGTTCAGGGGCCGTCCTGACCCACCTAGGGGCCCTTTCGGTCTGGTCAGGGCCCCTCTGACTTGCACACGGGCCCTTTGAACCTCCCAGGGGCCCTCTGGGGTCTGTCCAAGGACCCTCAAACCTGCTCAGGGCCCTTGTGACCTGGAAAGGGACTGAGCTGGCTGCCTTGTCGCCCTGCCGATATGCTCAGGGGCCTCTCTACCTGCCCAGGGGCCCCTCTGTGTTAGATACGGGCCCATTCGACGTGTTCAGGGGCCCTCTGACCCGCTCAGGGGCCCTTTCGGTCTGGCCAGGGGCCCCTCTGACATGCACAGGGCTCTTTTGAACGTCCAAGGGGCCCTCTGGTCTTTCAGAGAGGGTCCTGATGGCCCTAAAGGGCCTCTGAATTGCTCTAAACTCTCTCGTCGGCCCTTTTCGGCGTACTGCGCGCACCGAAAAGGGCCCTCCGCCGCCGAAAAGGGCCTTCCTGGCCTCCGGGGAGAGGGGGGGGCTGTGGGTGATCATGGTCGCAATCGAAGGCTTTGGATGGAAAGTATGGCCCATAAACTCAAATACCTCGATTTTGACCTTTTACTTGACCGTGACCTGACATGTGACCTCAATTTGTCATTTTTGACTGTGCTTTAGATTCGATTCATTGAGAGCTTTCGAATGCCGCCTTGTGCGTCTCGCTGCGAGCATTGGTTAGGAAAATAACCAGAGGCCTTAACGCCCCCCCCCCCCCTCTCAGTCAACGGCGTTCGGCTGAGACCCCAGTGAATGCCGGGTTAACCGACATGCGGTATGCGGCGTGCTCAATGCTCAGGCCTGATACGTATTGTGTTACATGTTACAACCGTCATGGATAATTAAATATCAAACATATTTCTTAGCTTATAAATTATTTCTCAGAAAACTTTATTGTGAAACATTAATTTTAAAGATAAAAGGTGTTCCCCGTTTACTAGAACATCATTGTCATAGAGATATCAATTAAAATAAAGTAAAATGTTAAAAACTATAACTGATCAGAAATACCACTGATTTGAAACATAATAACATAATAATAGTAACAGATAAAATGTCTGGCAATACCTAACCACGAACATAACTAATATTTACATTCAAATATAGTATGTTTGATACATGAACATTGAACATGGCACACCTCAGAATGCATATGGAAGTCAGAATTCCTCTTTAAATGTTATCAATGAGGTTGCGGTAAATCAATACTTGTATTTTATAATAATGTTCTAAAGATATTTGTATGAGGGGATAACTTGTCCGTGTTGACTGCACATTTGCCCCCATCCCTCACTTCTTGTCTCCGGGCGCCGGCTGCGCTTCTTATGTACAGTGAACATAGAGCATTACAAGCCACCATACCAGAGGCGGTCGGTTAATTTACGGCTGATAATGAGGGACTACGGCGGCGGACTCCGATCCCGCGTCGGTGGCCGACCGAGACGGCCACGTTAGATGGACGGCTTCCCGGTCATCTCAGTCTGCCCCAGCCGCGCTGAAAAACCGCCGCCCGCCGCCGTAATGCCTCACCATATCTGTCGTGACGCGGTTTTATATACACTGCTCCCGCTACTGCAGCTCTAATTATTGTAATTTGGCCTGATAGATGAATGGACAGTGCGCCATTCATTTGCTGCCAGCACGGGATGGATGCGGCAGCCTCTGCCATCTAGCGGACGGCGGGTGAACTGTCAACAAACATGGCAGTAGCGGTGTCGGCGCCAGAGGCGGTCACCGAATATCAGCCTGGTCGCCGGCAGATTAATAGCCTGGCTGTCAAATGCACTCCAATGAATGATATCGGAAGATGCAACGACGTGCAGTTACAAGGTCGCTGAGGTCGCTGTGTAGCACCATGTGCGCTTGTCACGATCTGCAAAATCTTTCCCCCGCATTGTCTCAACAGATGAAAACAAAACTAAAAATGCAAAATTATTCATGGGTAAACCTACGTGTAATATTGGGACGGTATCTCGGCGACTATGGGTCGGGGCGGCATTGGACATCAGAAATGAGCATTGAACAGGGAATATAATAGGCTCTCGTAGGAACACAATGCGTGCAGGTATCGGCGAGCAGAGACACGTTATAACCGAGCTCAGGCCAATTTTCGTGATTTTTACTTGTATTTTTAGGATGATGGTCAATACTTGGAACTAAATAAAGATGCATTTATAGTACAAAGCAGTTTTACATTACACTGTACCAAATCCTTAGCTCAGTTAAAATAAGGTTTCCATATCATAATGTGTACGTCTAAATCAAATTGAACTTTGAAGCGTTAACAGCTTACATTTGAATACTCATCGGATAAAAACCATCAAAGCTTTTAAAAAGTAAGACGAATTTAACGATTTAAGTGATCGTTAGACGATTTTGTGAGCAATGAGTAATGTTACAGCTTGAAGATCGCAGACCGTAGCTAGACAGTAAGATCATAGCTCGTTAAGATCGTTGGCATGAATATATTGCCAACGTTTCAGGAAACTGGAATATATGAATATCTGGAATAGATGAAATATCGGGAGTTTAAATAATTCCTTACATTGCTGTCATATTCTTATTCAGTGTTAACCTGTGTGTTAATAAAAAGGGAAAGAAGGTTTTGTATTCCTACAAAACCAAAACCTAGTGGGAAGAGGGACAAATGTATAGTTAAACCGGGGGCAAAAGTAGTTGATATGGGCCCTGTCATTGAGGCAGAACTTGGTAGGAGTAGCCCGGAGACAGTTATAATACAGGTGGGGGTGAACAACATAGGACCTAGGCAGAGTGTGAGAATAGTAGCGGAGTACCGGAGCCTGCTGCAGAGGTTGAAGGAGTCCAGAAAACCAGTCATTGTGACTGGCATCCTCCCTCGCTGTGGAGCCAGTGAGGAGTGGTACTCGAGAGCTCTGTCTGTGAACAGCTCAGTTCAGAACTTATGTTCAGCTATGGGGCTTAGTTATGTAGACTTATGGGATCAGTTCTATGAGTGGCATAGGTACTATATGAAGGATGGGCTTCACTTATCGGATGAGGGGGCAAGGGCTTTGGGAGATGCCTACAGAAGTGTCATTCAGGGAAACTAGGTAGGAGGGGGGGGGGGGGGGGTTCAGGGACGCTAGTACTAGGGCATCAAGAAGTAAGCATTGGTAGAAGTTCATGTCAGAATAGGACAGTAGATCATAATTCCCTCAGAATTAGTAGAGTCAGCTCAAAGTATAAGATCACATGTGTGTTGCTGAATGCCCAAAGTATTAGGTCTAAATTTGATGAGTTTGAGTGTTATGTTGCCCTTGAAAAGCCTGATATCATTTGTGTAACCGAGACATGGGTTAGTGAGGGGTATAATAGGGATAGGCTACAGGATTTCGAGTTACAAGGGTATAACATGTTCTCATACTGCAGAGAATCACGGCAGGGAGGCGGAGTGTTTGTATATGTAAATAGCTTGTACTGCACTACTAGAGTTGATGATTCTAGTAAAGTAAAAGAAGTAGAATCAATCTGGCTTGACATTAAAATTGGTACAGGAAACAGAGGAAGGTTGAGGATAGGTGCATTTTACAGACCAGGGAATCTTCCAAGGAACTCCCAAGCTGAAACAGACCAAGATATTTGTGAGGAAATACGTAGGAACTTTCGGGCTCAGTGTCTTATTATGGGAGATTTTAACTTAAGAGGATACGAAAGTATAGCAGAGGAAACAAATGAGTGTAGGTTGTATAGGCAAATCTTTGAAGAGGAGCTTTTCATGCATCAGTTTGTAACAGAGCCAACCAGACATTGCTCCATTCTAGACCTTGTATTCTCAGACAACAGTGATCTAGTTAGTGACATAAGTATTTGTGCAGGTCTAGGAACCAGTGATCACAATATGGTTAAATTCAATATCTCATCAGAAATGAGGCCCAAAGATAACCTTATTATGGTTCCAAACTTCAGCCGGGCTGATTTTGATGGTATTAGAAATGACCTCGCACAGATAAAATGGAACGTTGAGTTGGCAGGTTTAGATGCATGTGAGGCCTGGAATGTTTTCAAAGCTAGATTAAGCCAAATTCAAAATCGGCATATACCCCTCAGGCACAAACGTAACAGAACCAAGGGCAATCCAGTTTGGCTTACCCCAGAAGTTAGGAGTGCTATACAAGCTAAAAGAAGTGCATTTGGCATTTTGAAGGGATCTTCACTAGATATAAATCAGAAGGCCTACCAGAATGCAAGAAATTCAGTTAAGAAAAAGGTCAGAGCAGCTAAAAGGGCAAAGGAACTTGATTTAGCTAGACATTGTGATGCAGATAGTAAGAAGTTCTTCAGTTTTTATAAGTTAAGTACAGTTTCCAAAAATATAGGTCCATTTAAGGTGGATGATGTGTTAGTTAGCAAGGACAGTGAAATGGTTGAAGTGCTTAATGATCAGTTTCAATCTGTCTTTACTATCGAGGACCAGAGTAGTATTGCAGCACTTCAGCCTGAGCTAGAGACAGAGGAGACTATAGGAGAGCTAGGTGGCATAAGTAGTGAACTTGTTCTAGAATATCTAAAGAAAGTAAGGCCTAACAAGGCAGAAGGACCTGATGAAATCCATGCTAGACTTTTAAGAGAATCTGAAAGGGAGTTGTCGGTTCCATTAGCCATAATATTTTCTAAATCACTTGCAGATAGTAAAATTCCACTTGATTGGAAAAGAGCAAATGTTGTTCCTATTCATAAAAAGGGAGATAGAAGTAAAGAGGAAAAGTATAGACCAGTTAGTCTGACCTCATTAGTCTGCAAGGTGCTTGAATCAATCATCAAAGATAAGATTGTTGAATTCTTGGAGCAAAATGAACTCATCAAAGATACACAGCATGGCTTTAGGAAGGGCCGTTCTTGTTTAACTAATCTTCTGGAGTTTTTGGATGTTGCAACAGATAGCGTTGATCAGGGTAAACAGCTAGATGTAGCTTTTCTTGATTTCAGTAAAGCATTTGACAAAGTCCCCCATACAAGACTGGGGTTGCAACTTAAAATTCATGGGATCAGGGGCAAGATTCTGGATTGGATAGAAACGTGGCTTTCAGGACGCCAGCAAAGGGTTATATTGAATGGGTGCCAATCACAATGGAAGGAGGTTCTCAGTGGGGTTCCACAGGGCTCAGTCCTGAGCCCATTGCTTTTTATAATATTTGTGAATGCAATTGAGAACAGTATAGACAGCAAAGTCTTGAAATTTGCAGACGATCTCAAAGTTGTCAGGATTATTAGAGGAAAACATGATCAGGATGTTTTTCAATCAGATCTGGACAAGCTAGTTGAGTGGTCTGAAGCATGGCAGATGAAATTCAATTTGAGTAAATGTAAGATTATGCACGCTGGACGGGTTAGCAGTAAACATAGGTATGAAATGGGTGGGCAGAAAATGGAGCAGATTGAAAAGGAAAGAGATTTAGGTGTCGTGGTAAACAATAGACTATCAGCGTCAGACCAGGTTGTAGAAGCTAGGAAAAAGGCACTTAGAATGCTAGGGGCCATTAACAGAAATGTTTCCTACAAGAGTGAAAAGGTAATAACAAAACTGTATTGTGCATACGTTAGACCACATTTGGAGTATTGTGTACAAGCCTGGTCTCCAACATATGAGAAAGATTGCTGGTTGTTAGAAAGAGTTCAAAAAAGGGCAACAAAAATGATTAATTGTCTTGGTAGTTTACCTTATGAAGATAGATTAAGGAAATTGGGTATGTTTTCACTTAGATATAGAAGGCTAAGAGGAGATCTAATTGAAGTCTTCAAATTTGTAAATAGTCAGCATTCTGGATATTTAAAGGGTATGTTTGAGTTCAATAGGGAAAATCGAGGTAGAGGTCATCAGCATAAACTCATTATGAAACAAAGTAGGACTAGGCTACGACAGTCATTTTTCAGTAGAAGGGTTGTAGGACATTGGAATATGCTACCAGGGGATGTCGCTGATGCAGTGACACTTGCTTCCTTCAAAATTATATTAGATAAATACTTTACAGAGAAGGGATTAGTTCATAAATACTCGTGGGATTAGCCTTCTTTTATGCAGGTAGAGTAAGGTGATTTGAAGGGGCGAGACTGGTGGAGGGGGGGGGGGGATGGGGGGGGGGGGGGGTGCAACCTCGGATGGGCCCAAGAGGCTCTTTGTTGCACTTTTCTTTTATGTCTTTATGTCTTTATATTCGGTGTATCTTAATTACCGAGCGGGCGCGAAGCGCCCGTGAGGTTTTTCGTCAACTTACTAGACAAATTTACATTTGACCCGGCCCGAGCCGGCTCGACCCGGCCCGACCCGGCCATACAGATGCTTTTCGGAAGCTAACAACTTTGCAACCACTGCTCCGATTGAGATTGGGTTTTCACCATTGGATAGGTCCATGAAATCAATTTTGTTTTAGGTATGATGCGTTATCTGATAGAGGTGATACCACAGCGCGTGGCAGTTGGCATACGCGAACGTCGAAATGAACAAAAAAACTTGCAAAAATGATTCTTGATAAAATAGCTGTATTATTCTAAGCATGAATTTATACGCTGAAACATGTAGCGCTCAGGACGTACTCACTTTTGGCGGATTTGAGAAAGGAGATCAAGAACAATTTAATACAACTTAATGTTTATGTTGGCATGCATTGAGGCCTGGCAATTTTTCTGGAAGACTAAAATGACTGTTACTACCATATGTGCTCCCTTACCGTTTCATATTTCAAACCTGTTTTAGCTTTACCAGAGCGCGCTCGCTCGGTCATCGACCAAAAAACCGTTTTACTGGTTCTTACTGAAGTCAACGATAGCGCTCTAAAATGAGGGGTTAATATTACTTATATTACTGGCCACCCGAAGGGTTTCAGAAAAGTGCTGTAGGGGTGGTAGGTCAGTCTTAACAAGGACACGAAGGGCCATGGAAGGCAATAGAAGTGATAGACAAATGCAGCGTCGGTGATGGGCTTGCCAGTGTTACCAGTAGGTCAGATTTGGCTACATTTAATCGTATATCTGCATTCTAGAGTTTTGCGCCTAAACCTATTCCATAGCTATTCTCCAACCAGGGCCTCGTTTCGTAAAGCTTTTGGCGTAACTTACGAAATGCGTGAGTTACGCCATCAAAAGCTACGCACCGTAAATGATTCCGTTTCACTAACGTGCCGACGGAGTTGTTGACGCCGGCGCAGTTTGCGTTGCTGGCGTACACAATCAAGGGTGTTTGAAAAATTGAAGTGTATTGAAACTTGAAAGCATTATAATAAACATTTGTTTGTAATTCAAATATTAAAATTGGAATGATACAAATATTAAAAAATTATTGGTAAAATAAATAATGTTAAAATATCGTTTCTGAGTAACAAAAATAACAAAAATATTAGGTGAAAGCCCAGGTGAAAGCCATTAGAGCTGCCATTATCGAGCCCACGTATCCAGTGTGAGAATTTAAAGCCCGCACGTACCTATGTGAGTTTAGTGAAAAGCTCTCTTCGTGATTCCCGTTTCTAGTTCTTTTTAATGGATACATTATAGTGGAGACAATGAATAATATGCTTTCAACCGTCATGGCGATATTGCAGATAAAATCACAAACATAAATCTTCGTCTCAAAAACTTTCCGGCATATTGCCAGCACGCAACGCAAGCCGATGCGAGACAGGCTTACTTTGTCTGTCTCGCATCCTCATAACGGGTGTCCACTATGGATCCGGACGACGCGACTAAATTACATGTATGTCGAGTATGAGTTGGATGATAAAAGCAAGGAAGACACCATTGGAAAGCTCACACTTTGTATTTGCATGATACATCAGTGGAATGCAGCCGAAGCTCCATACATGGCTGCTTCGCGCACCCGCGCGGGGACGCTCATCATCATGGTCCGCGCAACTTGCGAGTCCAGGGATTTCAAAACTCTTCGGATTCTGGCGATGAGTTGTGGCTCTGTGGTAGCATTCCAGTCTGCTTCGTACACTTTCTGCTTCAAAAGTCCCCACATGTCCTCAATGGGACGTAGCTGAGGACAGTTTGGAGGGTTGCTCGTCTTCGTCACATGGGGCACCTCCAGTTTGTGGAGCAGCGCGAGGGTTTCCTTCGCGTAATGCGAACTGGTGAGATCGGGCCGGAACACATAGTCTTTGTTTGGGTAGTTGGTCTCCAGAAACGGCACCAATACCTTCTGAATGCATTGTTTCCGATCAAATTCACCGTTTATCGTTGTCATACTCTTGCAGAAGACTGGGCGCGTGATGCCCCGGGGTGATAAGCCAGCCAGACCATCACTTCAGACCATCATATGCCATCATAGACCATCATAGACCATCATAGACCATCATAGACCATCATACATAGTGGTTCTGGGCACTCGCATATCCATTAAATGATTCCGAATGAGATGTTTTGGCTTGTCAGGATTTTTTTTCGCCAAAATGTTCGATGCGTGCGCGGACCTGCTTCCTGTCAAGGGCTGCCATTTGTACTGTCATTTTCGTTAGAGTCATGATAAGGATATTTTGATTGCACACGTGTATAGTATTTATAACATGCATTCTGTTGAGGAGCGACACTTAATATAATGATAATTGTTGGCGATGTTAGGAAACGTTAAACTGCGTCCGGATTCATAGTGGACACCCGTTGTAACATATAACCTGCCACCGTCGAGGTTATTGCCCGAATCTTCATTTGAGGTCGGTCAAAGCATTGTTTGTCGATTGTGTATTAGATCCTGCGAATTCGACTGCCTAAGGCTTGTGTTAAACCTGCTAATCGTGTCCGGTTAGAGGGCAAATACATGCTGACTGCTGTTACTGTTAGGACTGTTAGTTATTAGATCATGATGCAATGTATGAATCCAATCCATTACGGACTCATATGGCATGAATCATACGTATTGACTGATCTAATTGTGATTAGTGTGGAACAGTCCCGTGTATTGATGGCAGCCAGGGGCGCAGCCAGACCTTCAGAAGGGGGGGGGGGACCCCTGGGAGAGGCCCCCCACCCCAAACATATCCCTGGATATGAAAAACTCAAGGGATTTCGGCCACTTTATTTTGTGAGGCCCCCTTTTTAACATTTTTCTTCGTCTACTTTTGATGAGCTGGATTGGACCAGGTCCTCAGTAGCATTGTACTGAGCGCATTACTAATTTGTATTGTTACGTACAGGAGAGAAAACCTATCTTAGCTGACAACAGATGGGGGTTGGCTTTTGAGTGTGGGGGCGGCTGAAATGACGAAAAATGTACCCCCCTTTTATACGTGTATTTAAGCCTTTGCAGCATTTTTTGATGTTGCTTTTCATGTTATAGTAGGTAGGTACTTGTTAGTTGGCGCCGCGAAGCGGCGCGAAATTTTTACGGGTTTGCCTGATAAAACCCAGAAATATAGGCGGTGAGCCTTGTAGAGGATAAGAAACTAAAAATCCTATTCAATCAATTCAGCGTTGCGACGAACCGATGACGATGACTATGGCTTTGTTATGACGATAACTACCGATGTGATGCCGCGAAGCGGCGTGAAAATTTTAGTTTTAGGTCCTGAAAAACAAAATTGTAATATTGGAACCAGACTGTGAGTGGAGCCTCTTTAGGTAACCTCTTTGCCTGGTTGCGCATCTTGGCATGATGACAAATATTTAAATGAAAGTAGTTTTTCATATACATTAGCCTCGGATAGTAAATCACGATGACCGGTGGCAGAAAGCGCTCAATAGTACATATGATAATTACCGAGCGGGCGCGAAGCGCCCGTGAGGTTTCTCATCAACTTACTAGACAAATTTACATTTGACCCGGCCCGACCCGGCCCGACCCGGCCCGACACGGCCCGAACCGGCCCGACACGGCCGTACAGACGCTTTTCGGAAGCTAATAACTTTGCAACCACTGCTCCGATTGAGATCGGGTTTTCCCCATTTGATAGGACCATTAACCTTCACCCTAATGGGGGGAGGGGTCCTAAAACGACCCCCTGAGGTTTTTCTTGCATAACTTTTTAGACATACGGCGCATCTGCTGCAATTTTTAGTAGCTAAGTATACAACAATTATACGTATGCTGTAAAAATGTCCATTGAAATTGGTTGAGAAATTTGGGAAATCATGATGCTTTGATGACGTGTTGGTGGAAAAACGATAAATGTTTGAAAAATCGTAGAAAAAAAGAGTTTTAAAGAAAATTGAAAACACAATTCAGCAAATATATAAAATGTCATATTCTTTAAAATGGCAATCTCGGATTTCCAAAATTTTGGGTTTTTGACTCCCAATATGAACACAAACTTTTTTTTAAATCACCACAAAATCCAAATTTTCAAAGATGTTAAAAAACGGAATATATGTGAGAACTGAGTATGGACAATACTGAAACCAAATTTCAAAGAAATATCTCAATTTTTGGCTGAGTGATGGCTCCCTAAGTGTAAGAAATTCATGACGCATTTTTTTATTAACTCTTTTTGACTTTTTTTAACCAGATATGAATAAATTATTACTTTTTCTGTATTTCTGAGACAAAACTGTTCTAGGAACATGCCTTTTATTTATATTTATCAATTTCTCATTTTGAGGTTTTACTTACGTCGTCCACTAACCGTCAATAGGTTTGTCCCTATTACTGATGAGTAAATAAAACACAAGATACGAAGCTTTCGGCGTGCGCCTTCATCAGCCATGGCTGATGAAGGCGCACGCTGAAAGCTTCGTGTCTTGTGTTTCTTGTGTTTTATTTACTAAATCATCCTTTTGGCTTCATGATAGTTAGGTTAGCAATGCTTATATTTATATGTATTACGAGCGAGCGCGAAGCGCTCGCTCGTCCTTCCGTGGTATATGGGAAAAATCTTAATATGAGCGGGCCGGCCCGACCCGGCCCGTGGCGACCCTTTTGGGAAGCTAATATCTCTGCAACCGCACGTCTGATTGAGAATCGGGTTTCTTTGCTGAGTAGCCCCATCCAACCTAACCTGTTTGAGACCAGTGCCGACTCATGTGGGTGACTACAACTGCGCGTGGCGCGTGCCGCGTGAGGGGGTGTTTAAAAGTGGTTTCTCGTAAAAGCTCCGCAACGGCTGGGCCGATTGTATTCAAATTTGGTGTGTGGTTAGGGACCCCTCCGCCGCCGCCTTCCCACAAGTCATGGATAGGGCTAGGTTCTTATAATGGAGGTCTGCACGTCCGCACGTGCACACTCCTATTATATATCTCAGGAACGGCTGAGCCGATTGTGTTCAAATTTGGTGTGGTTAGGGACCCCTCCAGCGCCGCCTTCCCGCAAGTTATGGGGGGGGGGGGATGCCTCTGCACGTGCGCACGTGCACACCCCTATTCTATATCTCTGGAACGGCTAAGCCGATTGTTTTCAAATTTAGTGTGTGGTTAGAGACCTCTCAGGCCCCACTTTCGCACAAGTCAGGGGTGGGGTGGCTTTTCACGTGCCCACGTGCACATCCCTATTCTATATCTCTGGAACGGCTGAGCCGATTGTGTTCAAATTCCCCATACATTTCCTTCGCGCTCGCTCGTTCATCGCCAACTACGGCGCCTTACTGGTATTTATTACGAGCGAGCGCGAAGCGCTCTCTCGTCCTTCCGTGGTGTATGGGAAATATCGGATTATGAGCGACCTGGCCCGACTCAGCCCGGCCCGACCCGGCCCGTGGCGACGCTTTTGAGAAGCTCATATCTCTGCATCCGCCCGTCCGATTGACAAGCGGACTTCTTTGCTGAGGAGTCCCATCTAACCTACTCTGTTTGAGACCATTGCCGACTCATGTGGGTGACTACCACTGCGCGTGCCGCGTGCCGCGTGAGGGGTGTTGAAAAAGTATTTTCTCGCAATAACTCCGCAACGGCTGGGCAGATTATGTGCAAATTTCGTGTGTAGTTAGGGACCCCTCAGCCGCCACTTTCACACAACTCAGGGGTGGGGTGACTGCACGTGCGCACGTGCACACTCCTATTATATATCTCAGGAACGGCCGAGCCGATTGTGTTCAAATTTGGTGTGTGGTTAGGGACCTCTCATCCGCCAGTTTCCCACAAGTCAGGGGTGGGTGCCTCTGTACGTACGCACGTGCACACCCCTACTCTGTATCTCAGGAACGGCTGAGCCGATTGTGTTCAAATTTGGTGTGGGTTAGGGACCTCTCAGCCGCCGCCGTTCCACAAGTCAGGGGTGGGGTGGCTTTGCACGTGCGCACGTGCACACCCCTATTATATATCTCTGGAACGGCTGAGCCGATTGTGTTTAAATTTGATGTGTGGTTAGGGACCTCTCAGCCCCCACTTTCCCACAAGTCAAAGGTGGGTGCCTCTGCACGTGCGCACCTGCGCACATTTTTTGTATCTCAGAAACTACTTGCCCTATCGAGTTGAAATTGCCCATACATTTCCTTCGCGCTCGCAGGGGTGGTAAAGTGTTCTGTCCTTATGGGTAAGGTCGGGGACAAAATGCTGCTTCTTATGAAGTACTCGGGGTACAAAATGCCAGTAACAATCATTACCTATGGCTATGTCATTCCTGGGAAAATTTACTAAGCGATCATGTCCTTAGAAATACTGATCGTCAAAACCAATTCAGATGTAATATTCACTTAATCATCATATTCATCACGTCAGCATGTATGTACATTTACATTTGTAAAATTAGCAGTTGCGTTTCAGCTCTTGATTCTCAATAATTTAGTTTCACCCATATTGCCGACGAGAAAATATATACCAGTTATCTAGTTAGACAATTGCCCCCGGGGTGGGGGTCGGGGTGCTTGTGTATTTTCAATGGAGTGAGTCTGAGATCGACTGTCAGGACAGTCGATCTCATTGTTTGAGAGTTCTACTATAAATAGTAGAAAATCCGGTTCATTCAGCATAAACATTCACATTCCAGTTATACCGTGCATTCTGCGCAATTTCGTCGTTTATGGCGCATGGTGGAAGACCCTATACGAAGGTAGATTCATCCGGCGATTTGACCGAATCCGACTTAGGAGTGGTGACGTCATCTGGACGGAGAATCCATTACCCCTATACAAATCAATAATAACTCGCAATTTTTGCAATTTTTGCAAGATCATTCTACTGGGCCGAATTACAAACAACATGCCCTGAAAGAAAGGCCGATTCAAGTTCTCCAACTTATCTAAATAACACCTTGCTCCTAAGTCACACCTATTTTGACGGCGAAGGAGCTCTATTTTACTCCTTCGCTAATGTTAAAAGGTTGGTTTGGTTTGGTTTGTGGACCAAGCACCGTATTCTCTTGGGACCAAGGTGCTAATTGGAACTGTCACCCTCTTCCGAGGGGTATGGGGAGCCGGGAAGACTTTTTCAGAGGCCCGCCGAGGAATTGAACCCCGGTCCCCGGCACAGAAGGCAAGTATCTTACCACTGCGCCGAGTTGCTCCCCCAAATTGCAACTGAAATGTAAGCAACGTGTTTTTGTTGTGTGTGAAATGCGTCAGATATGTATCCAGCAAGGTCACGGCATTGGCGGCCGCTGCGCGGCCGACTTTCGGTCTCAAATATAAGTCCTGCGCTCCGCCAGGAACGGAGGTTTAATGAGAGCGTGATAGGGTTTAGTGGTCGACCAGATACATATGACGTCATAAGGCAAACTTAGTATCTGACGCATTTCTGCGCCCACGTTGTTTACATTTCAGTTGTGTAATGGCGGAGTCGTTGCGGGCGGTCGGCTGAGGCGATTGACGGGTGATACAAATTATTATTGTTAGGTAAGTGCTGAGCATGTCCCTGTTTTGAGTGCGATTCTGATGAAATTAGACATGTAGAATTAGTATAAAATATTCAATTTACCAATATAAAGGTGTGCAAAAACGAATATCGCCCAATAATTAGCTATAGATCTTTGTTTGGTTTTAACCCGCGCCGTGCCGGTGCTCGGCGCCACCTTCGCCGTGCCGGGGGAGGGTAGATCCCCTCTAACTCGAAAACTAAATGGGCTAGAAAGACGCGGGAAAAGGCGTTAGAAATATCTTGACAAGCACATTCGAAAGTACGTCAAATATTTTTTTCCTCAAGTCAATATTGAGGTCACCAAAGGTCATCAAATGTCAGATTTTCCAGTTTTAGGACTTCGCTCCAGAAACTCCCAGATAGCACAGGAACTATGATAGCTAGGAAGAAACGGAAAAACAATGGAAAGCTTAAACATGAAATCGTTAAAGTGTCCTTAGATTTTAGCTCAGGTCAATAGTTTAGGCTCCAGAGCTCATCAAATGTCAAAAGGCTATTGTTTACAAAACAGTTTATCACGAATAGCTTTTTACCCAATAAAGACAAGGCCACAAGTTTGACGCCATCGTGTTTGTCTCGTTAAGGCGCTTCGATTCATATTAGTGTTGACTAGGTTAGGTTAACTTAAAAATGATACCTCAGGTCAAGGTCAAGTGGTTACCCAAGTAGGCCATGTTGCATATGGGAAGACGTGCCGTGACGAGACAAACACATTGGTTTCGGTTTCATTTATCTATCGTCATTGTGTCAAGAGTTATTACCATACAACTGTTGGTAACCTCGGATGACCTTGGCTGACCCTGTAGGGGTCACTGAACACATATGGCACCTAGTTCATCAAGAATGGCCTATAATAACATGATCAAGAAGGAATTAGACTGCTATCTTGCGTATCCTTGGAATAGGAAGCATTTGAATATTTCCCAATTGACTTATAATGGGGAGGTCACGAAATTGACCCGACCTTAGGTCACTGATATAAAACAAAATACAAGACAAAATAATTGTAGATGTATAAGACCTTATGAAATCCTGTAAGTGTAAAACCGATCATCCACAAACTGTGACTGTGGTACGACCACAAGTTCTTTTGGAGGTGGGGTCACGTGACCTGGTCTGGTGACCTGACCTGAGATGACCTGATATATTTGTCTACATAATGTAGACAGTTGATGCCCAAACAGCTGTGCCAAAAACGGTGGCGCTGCGCGCCGCCGTTTTCCCGCTATCCACGAAAAACCTGAGGGAGGTGTACGCCCCCCCCCCCCCCGGCACGGCGCGGTTTAAAATATAGGGATGATGCGAGCGTGCAGCCAGGTGTTAGGGTATTCATGTGAAGTAAAAAAAATGACCCCAGCTGAGCTGGGGTCATTTTTGTATGTGCAACTTTTGGTCGGGGCCACTCAAAGCACTTTTACCACCCCTGCGCGCTCGCTCGTTCATCGCCAACTACAGCGCCTTACTGGTATTTATATTTATAAAAGTAATTCGTGATCAAAAATGGCATTATTAATATAAGCATTCGTTTTGTATACGCTGAAGCATGCAGCGCTCAGGACGTACTCCCTTTTGGCGGATTCGAGAAAGGAGATCATGAACAATTTAATACAACTGAATTTGTATGTAGTTTGTCCCAGGGAAGCAACTGATACCGCTCGGTTACCGCCGATTAAGGCATTTTACTGGTATTAACTGTACATATATGTACCGGACTGTAACAAACAACTGGTAACAGTGCAAACGGAGCTTAAATGGTCCTTGTGGATCTGGAGGAGCCTGGGGCCAGATGGCTTGGGTCGAGATGGCTTGGGGAGATGATCCTGGCTTGTTCCCATTATTAGCTCTTCGGTCCAGCAAATTGGGCACCGCTGGAGCAGCTTCCGGGTGCCGATCTCCTCGTCTTTACGTTCGCGTCACCTTTGTCGGAACCCAGAAGACTAGCTAAACATGTAGCCTGCTTGAAACTTGAAAGTTAATATTTTATGAAGGGAATGGGCCCTGGGGCCAGCAATTACTGCCAAGGAGAGCCTCTGCCAGACACTCAATTATTTTTTCTCTACACATTTTCCAAATTTGTATAAGCAATAGCAAAACTTGTGTCATGCCGCGAAGCGGCGCGACATTTTCCAGTTTTTGACACTAGATGGCTGGATTTTGACTGCTGTAAAGGCAATTTTTACGATAAATTGTTAATTTTCCCCGCAAAAAGTTGAGGCGGGAGGGGTCAACCCCCCTCCTCCTAAGAGTGGGGGGAGTCTGACCAGATCCACCCCCCGACCCTGCCGTCGGCGACGCCACTGGTTGACAAATATTGTAGCACACACTCTCATGAGAGGAAAATGGTGAAATTGTTTTGTACTACCCCCCCCCCCCCCCCACCCCCCGAATTAAAAAACGCATCAGACTTATCAAATTACCATTTTTAAACACAAGAAACCATTGCACCAGGTGGGTCAGAGTACAGCACATTACCGCGCTCATTATGACCACGCCGACCACGGCTAGCAGGCGCTCCAGCTATAGCAGGCGCTCCAGGCGACGGCTAGCAACCGCTGGGCAGGCTCGAGAGCCCCGTTCACAGACTCAATGGCCCTCTAGATAAGCTTGAGAGGCCCCTGAACAGACTAAATTGTCCCTTGGCAAGCCGAGAGGCCCCTGCACGTAACAGACTCTAAAAGCCCTGGGCAGGTTCGAGACATCGACTTCGAGATCGATTTCGATGATGCGGCACTTCACCCGGCACCGAAAGTCAAGGTACTCGGTGTCGTTTTAGACAAAAACCTTACGTTTGAAGACCACGTATCTGCAGTTATTCGTCGTTGCTATGCAACTTTGGGTGGTCTCTCCAAAATGTCACGTCGCCTACCTGAGGAAGTAAAAAAACTACTCATTGAATGTCTCGTTTTCCACACATTTTGTATTGTGCCACAGTTTGGGCCGGATGCAACTTAACGCAACGTAAAATAATTCAAAAGTTATTAATCATAGTGCCAGAATAGTAAAAGGTTGGCGTCGTTCCGAGCATATAACACCACATTTAACAGATCTGCAATGGCCCACCCTGGACCAGCTCGTCATGGAGAGAGATGTCGCCATGTTACACCGCACAATTCACAGCCCACACGCACCTGATTTCCTCCGTGATCAGATCGTATACAGATCAGAAGTATCGGAGAGAGAAACACGTGCTTCGATAGCGGGCTCACTTCAGCTGCCTCGCGTTCGAACGGAGCATGGTAGGCGGTCTTACCCATATAGAGCTGCTGCAACATGGAACAGGACCAATGTGGCCGTTCGGGAGGCCCAGACCTGGTCTCTGTGCAGGAAAGAGCTTCGCTTGTGGATGAGTGAGGGTGAGCGATATGTTTTATGACGTAATTAGTTTTATCTTTGCAATGTTTTTGGTCTTATATGTATGGCATGTGTGTATATTTCAATGTATATGGACTCATGATCCGAAAAGCCGCAAATGCGGAGATCATACGAAATAACTGATGATGATGATGAGAGGCCCCTGAACAGGAGCAATGGACCATTGCATTGGGAAAGCTCGAGAGGCCCCTGCACAGACTCTAATGGCCCCTAGGCAGGTTTAAGAGGCCAGTGCACATACTCAATGGGCCCCTGGGTAAGCTCGAGAGGCCCCTGAACATACACTCAATGGGCCCCTGGGCAAGCTCAAGAGACCTCTGGGCAGGCTCTAATGGCCCCTGGGCAGGTTCGAGAGGCCCCTGAACAGACTCGATGGGCCTCTGAAAAAACTATAATGGGCCCCTGTGCAGGTTCAAGATGCCCAAAACTGACTATAATGGGCCCCTGGCCATGCTCGAGAGGCCCCTGAACATACTCAATGGGCCCCTGGACATGCTCGAGAGGTCACTGGGCAGGCTTGTTGGGCCGTGGGTGGGCTCAATTGGCCCCTGGACAAGTGGACATGCTCTAGAGGCCTCTGGGCAGGTTTTGGGGGCCCCTGAGTGGGCTCAATGGGTCCCAGGGCATGCTCAAAAAGTCCCTGGGCATGTTTTTGCGCCCTTAAGTGGGCTCAATGGGGCCCCTAGATATGCTCGAGAGGCCGCTGGACAGTTTTTTGGGCCCCTCGGTGGGCTCAGTGGGCCCCTGGACATGCCCAAGAGGCCCCCTGGGCCGGCTTCGAAAGCCCTTCAGTGTCTCTGAGGATCCTTGACATGCACCAGTGACCCTTGCCTGGTTTGAGGGCTCCTCTGTGACTTTTTGAAAGCCGTTTAGCTAATGCAAATGGTATCTGGCCCATTCTCGGCGGGGCCCCCCTGTGACCCGTAAGGGGGGGGGGGGGGAATTGCCCCTCTTGCCCCCCCCCCCCCCTCCCCCTCCCCTTGGCTGCGCCCCTGTTGCTTACCCGCCTTTTTACCCTACCTGGACTCGACTATTATCTTATAATCGTTCGTAGAGTACCCTGTGATGCGTGTTTCATCCGAAAACTGCAGTATGTTATGTCATTGTATGCCCATGCATCTTAGTTTCCTTGCAATAATATGAACCCCTTTCTTCAATTCCTGAGCGCGCCTCTGCATAAAAAAAAATCCACTCTCCTGGCCTCATATGTCCATATATCATTATAAACTACCCGTCTATTGCGCCGTAATCGCTGGCATATCGTCATCACCATGCCAGTTACCCCCCTTTTCATGTGCCTGAACTCGCCCCTGCAACTCTATATGTAATAAATTATGCAAATAATGGAAGTAAAAGTTATTTTTTTACATCTTTATAGCTATAAATGCCCCCTGCATCGCTCTATTGGCTTCCCGCCAAGCATTGCATACTTACTGGAAACCTTCCCTTTTTAAGCCACTAAACCCGCCTCTGCCATGCAATTTTTATGATATTTCATTAACAGCAACTAATTTGCACTTGTTTCAATCACCGTAAACTGATGTAAACCGATGTTGCCCCCCTTGCTCCCCCCCCCCCTTCCCCCTGGCTGCGCCTCTGATGGCAGCACATAAAACAGATGAGAAGTCCAGATTTTTGACACATCATGATGACAGATGGCAGCACCTGCTGATCTAACAGGAAGTTCACTGACAACAAATTGATAGGTGTTTAAACGCGCAACCAAACACATACAAACTCAGACACTGACGCCTTTATTGATCAGCACAGATGTCAGAACAAGTGCCTTGAAAATTCCACAAACGTCTTTGCTTCAGTGGAAACTATGATGATATCATTAACACAAAGGTCCATGGTGGCACACCTCCCCCATTGCCCCAACTGTATATTACATTAGCATTCCTTCAGTGTTGCTGTCAAGATCCAGATTTGTTCAGCTTTAACCCGCCATTGACTGGGGGGGGGGCGTTTAACGCCCCCCCCCCCCCCCTGATGCATTTGCGTAATATCTCACAAACCGCTATCAACGTGAAATCATCAACGCTATCAACGCTATCAACGTGAAACTTCGGATGCCTTCTTCTAAATCGCGTTTACGTCTTCTGTGAAAAAATAAAGCAATTTTGTCAAACATTTTCCGAGTTATAGCGAATTTAGGGACGTCACTACACACGAGTTCTACACCAAAATCAGCTAAAATGTAACAGACCGTACAAATGCCCGTACAAACGAAATACAATTTCAAGTAAAATGCAATTCAAAAACGTCAAAAGGTATCAAATGGCGAGGGCTACAACATGGCTGTCTCGGAGTTTTGACAATTTTGTGTTTTAACCCCTAAAAATGCCAACAAGTTTTTTTTTGGGGGGGGGGGGAATGCCCACAAAATCAAATTTTCAAAGATATTCAAAAAGCCGGAATAAATGTCAGAGAACCACATATGGTAAACAACCATACCATATTTCAGAATGATATTGTTTACTGACTTATGGCATCTAAAGTATGGGTAACTCATGACGTCATATTTACAAATTGTGATTTTTGGCTTTGATTGACCAGATACAGACAAATAAATGGCACCACTGTTTTTCTGAGACAATACTGGTCTAGAAACATCACTTTTGTATTTATATTTATCAATTAAAATTTTTGACCTTCATTGACCTAAACTTGACCTGAACTTGACAGTAACTTCACGTAAATGAAGTCAGGTGGTGAAATGACTATCACCCTCGCATTCTACGTGGAAAATAACTCATAAAACATGTGTTGCATGACTTTCGTAGCTATTTTATTGCCGGCTACCCGGCTATAGCTATTCACTTACGAACAAATTGGTGTTTTGACGTAAATGAAACGGCGTAGTTTCAATGACGTAGCTTATGCCGGTTATTTCTTTATGAAACGGAATCGGCGTAGGTTACGCCAAAATCGGCGTCAAATACGTATGTTTGTAGGTTACGCAGCTTTATGAAACGAGGCCCTGGCTGCAACTTTGGAATAAAGTAAATGAAATAAAAATAGCGTCAAGTATTGTTGCGTTTCTCCATCACAGTGGCACCGCCACGGGTTCAAAACTTGTACAGACACACCATGACATCGAACCTTTCGAGCGGGGGGGGGGCTGGTAGGACGAGATTTTTGCAGGGGTGTCAATACGGTGTTTAAAGGAAACCAGACACTTTCATAATGGGATTTTTGGCTCTGAGATAAAGCAGTTTTGAAGGCCATGTCGGGAAATCACTTACTGCATACTCTGGTTGTAAGGACTCTCCTGCTGAATATATTATATTAAAAAAGAAAGAAAAAAAGTATTGTCCGAACCTTTTGAATGGACGGATTTCCGAAGTCAGGACCAATGCTAAGCAGCGCTTGTTGCGCATGGGGCATGT
>JAXIVJ010002423.1:35000-40000 GCA_036785665.1 Chirona hameri
AAAGTTGTTCGTGCATAATTGTTTACCTAATAAAGATAGGGCAATCATTTTAACGCCATCGTGTTTGACTCGTCAATACGATCCGAACAATACTTATGGTGACCGGATCAGGTCAAGTTCAAAATATGACCTCAGGTCAGGGTCATTTTGTGACCCAGGTTGGTCATGTTGCATATATGGGGAGACGCATTTCGACGAGATAAACACTGTAGTATCAGTCGCACGTCTCTAGCTAGCACGTATCTCCCGTTTGTTTCTTGCATTTCCTAAAATTTCAGCAGGCACATCCAAACGCCCCCCTCCCCAGCACGGCGCGGGTTAGGCCGAATAGACTGTGCTTGGATCCATGTCAAATAAAACGCGCGTGCATCAGGGCGTTGTCAGCGCCAGGAGGAAGCCAAATACAGTTCAATAAAGTTACGGCCTGACCATTTATGTTACTGGACTAGTGATTAACACGAGAGTATTTTGTTTTGCTCCCTCGCGTATTTGGCAATATCTCGTAAACTACCGCCAATTTCATCCCCAAACTTGCAGTACCCGCTTTCACATCAAGCACCCCTCACTAAACGGCTAAACGTTTTAGCAATACAAGGGCAAAATGTTAATGCCTCTTGCCATTTTCGCACATACTCCTATTCCGAACTCCAGACGAAAAACGTCAACATTTAATTCCAACTGGCCATTTGTGCGTCCAAGTTGGGGAGGGGACAATAAGATGTTTTTTATGTTGAGCAATAAGTTCCATGAATAGAGGTAGTTCGTCACGATTCGTCACAAATAGTCCATCTGAAGATAATTAGAATATAAACATTTCAGGTATCGATATCTCTAATTCTGCACCTTCAAATAGTTCCGCAAACTTGTACGGACAGTCCGTACAAGTTTTTGGAGGTTCGCCAACTTGTACGGACACTGTCCGTACTGTCCGTAGTGGCGGCAACGCCCATGCTCCATCAATTAATTTACAAAATTCGGATTATAAAATGTTTTTGGGGTTTTAAATGACGTAGTGGATACAACGAACCATTTTTTTTAAGTCAGAGAGAGCATCGACTCATTTGCATTTGATTCTGCAAATTCTGTTAGATGAAAGAGCAAAATTTTCTTGCTTTTGATCTACTTAAACGTAATTTGCTCTGCAGTGTTGCGAAGGCAGCACAAGAGCGCCAATATTCACCGGCGATGCCTCCAACCGTCGGACCTGAGACGCAACAAATTTAAGGCCAATGAGTTACGCGAGAAAATATCTTTTGAAATATGAACTTTGAATGTCTCACTATTTCCACCCGTGACAGGATCTGACAGGATCTGACAGGATCTGACAGGATTTCCACCCGTGACAGGATCACTGTATCCATTGAACAGTCCATTAAACAGAACGTTATTTACTTCAGGTGAATACGTCATAACCGCAATTCCGCCACATAAATTATTCGACATTGTCAAAGTGAAATGCTCCCCCCCAAAAAAAAACCGCCTTCAGGCCTTTTCGCGCGGTGTCATAAGGCTGTTTCAAATGCACGGTTTAATATTTTCATTCTATGTTATATATGTATTTGTAGTGCACCTTCTCAGCACCGGGATTGCTATTCCTTGCATCCTTTAGAGACGAAGTGCTGATTTTCTGCTTATGGCCTGACTGCCATTATGCCTATAAGTTACAGCATGTCATTTCCGCGTAATACATGCTAAAATATAAAACAAAAATCAGCCTGAGGTTGGTACTGGGTAAAATTTTCTGAGCTTCCTTCCATTCCTTCCTTCCACAGTGACAATGCTTCATGGTCTTGATGGAAGCCATCGCATTATAATACAGCTTACATCATTAAAAGTGCATCAGGATGTTTTGGTCGCCGGAGTGCGTGACTGAGTGGTTGACCGCAGGGACGGGGAGCGGTGGGGCAGACGAAGAGACGAAGTGCTGAGACGAAGTGCTGATTTAGACGAAGACGAAGTGCTGATTTTCTGCTTATGGCCTGACTGCCACTATGCCTATAAGTTACAGCATGTCATTTCCGCGTAATACATGCTAAAATATAAAACAAAAATCAGCCTGAGGTTGGTACTGGGTAAAATTTTCTGAGCTTCCTTCCATTCCTTCCTTCCACAGTGACAATGCTTCATGGTCTTGATGGAAGCCATCGCATTATAATACAGCTTACATCATTAAAAGTGCATCAGGATGTTTTGGTCGCCGGAGTGCGTGACTGAGTGGTTGACCGCAGGGACGGGGAGCGGTGGGGCAGCACGGTTGGATAGTGAGCGGCCATTCCTCCCCGGCCAGCCACTGCCCTGGGGACACGCCACACAGAGATCATATCACTGACGACGCTGCAGGATAGTAACTAAAAACCATTGAACAAATCACGTCGACATAAATGGCTGTTATATAACCTGGCTTCAAACGGTAAATAGAGACATGTGCAATATCAGTGTAAATTCCAGATTTAAAAGACAATTTGTGCAAAACATTTCCAGCGTTTTCATAAAGTGGACCGGGCAGTCCCTGCCCCTGACCGTGGAAAGACCAGCATGTCATCGCATAGCGCATGGCACAGAGACTTCAGTTTGTGGACTAGTAGTAAACTTGAACTGTAACTTGCAAGAATTCCGCTAACCTGTCGGTTGAGCAGCACGTTACGCAGTATTTCATGATCAGTAAACATTTGCCGCGCCTGACAGCTCGCCGCGCCGTTCTGGCGGCCGTTAACCAGCGGCCCTGCAAACTGGTTAGTTTGACGCCGCTGTCCGTGTAGCACGGCAGACCACAGTGCCATCGTTCCCTGCTGTCCCTGACCGCACCCGCACACGGCCAGTCGCGCGCCGGGACCGGTACGCTACTGTGGTCACTCCGGCAATCACCGCGCCGGTCACCGCGCCGGTCACCGCGCAGCCGTCCGTGTGCAGACCATCGCCGCTGACAGTGGCTCACACCAGCTCCCGATGCTTTCTACCCGGCAACTTTTTCAGGTTTACATATAATTTTGAGGTTTCAGTGGTCCCTGGATATCAACTTTTACAACTTTTATCGGCTGCCGTTACTACGGAATGTGAGGTACTTGTGTCGGGACGTGCGACACATTCCCGGCATGACGGCGTTCTGATAAGCCACTCAAAGGCCGCACAGGAAACGCTGACACCAGGACACCGGCAGTCGACTGTGGCCAGTTTCGTTCCGCAAGGGAACAATTGCGCTGCAGCAGTTTGAAGCCGAAACCGTTTCCAGCCTGCCGAGCACGGGCTGCATCCTGTGCGGTCTGTGATTATGTGCCATTTCGACGGGGTGCTGCCAGCACTTCGCTGCGCCGAGCCGACGCTGACGTTTGAAGCCTTCACCTGAGGTGTGACTAACGCGAAACTCATAATTTACACATTTTTCGTGTTTCTAATTAACTGTCTCGCTGACTGCGGGGGGGGGGGACGGTCACGACCCCCACTTTTGCAAAACCGGGGCTTCGACCCCCACACTTTTTATGGTTGCCACCCCCCCCCCCCCCACACACACACACACACTTTTTTATGGCGGAAGCTGATTCCAGTTATCATGTAATTCCTATTAAAATCAAGATTGGAATATTAAAAATACGACGTGACAGGGGCGTAGTTTCTCCAGAAAAGTTGGGAGGGGGGGGGGCTGAGCTGGGAAAATCGCTAAACCCTATTCCCTGCGGGCGGCCAAAATTACGTTAACCTGCGGGGGGGGGGGGTAGATTCTGCCCCCCTCCCCCAGAGATCTCGAGAACCTCTCAGTCGATTTCGATGGGGAAAACGCCATTCGATTCGTTATGACAAGATTGGACTTTCAACTTTTTGAACCCCGACATTTCTTTTTTGTAAAAAAATGGTGGGCCAGGGCGCAAACAATACGAACATTTTGGGTGTTTTTTGAAAGGTCATCGCGGCCATATGGTTTGACCGATTTTCATGCCCCAAACGTTTTTGAGCTTCAAATATACTGGTCTTCAATATATCAAAAGGAAAAAAATAATAGGCGTATTCAGGGGATGTAAAATGGGGGGATTTTCTGCTAAAAAATATGTGCTGTTCGTGATTGTTTGGGACGACATGAACGTCACATATGGGCATTATATGCTGTAATTTGTTAAATGTAATATATTGCGAATAGGCGGATCCAGGAAAACAGCGTGAGGGCACCATGCGCGTAACGCTTTTTACCATCTTACTGATTTGAAGTTGGACCTAATTTGAGGGAGGGTTATATGACCTGGATACCTCCTATTTTTTTGTTGTACCTGAGTGCGCCTCTGCCAAAAAAATATCTACAATCTCAGTATTTATGATGCATATTGCATTGGAATTGTTTCTGACGCATTTATTGCACTGCAAACCACGAAGGAAGTATGCGCTGCAAAACCGCATTCGTAACATCCTCCCAAAACAGGAGCCTGACACTGCCTCTGCCGGACCGATTTTTCAAAATTTTGACACAACACGTGCCATTCAATTTGGGTAAAATTCACAAAGTTTTAGGACGTTAGGCCTAGCGGTTTAGAAGCAGAAAGTGAAACACCACCGGGGGGGGGGGGGGGGCAGAATCTGCTCCTCCGTAGAGAATAGGGTTAAAGTACCATCAAAATTCACACAAATACAGATTTCTCCCCGGATTTGACCCACTTCCTCGTCGAAGTTGGGAGGCTGAAGCCAAGTTGAGGGGCTGAAGCGGGCCAAGCCCCCTCAACTGAATAGGACCCTTGCGACGTGGAAATGGGCTCAGTCAGTTGCGGATAACATTTCATTCGTTTTTCCTTCGACACACCGCTGCTCCGAAAGGAAAACGAAGGAAATTTCATTCGTAACATGCAGGCGCGTCGCCGACGGGGGGGGGGGGGGTTGGTCGGGGGGACCAGACCACCCCCCCCCCCCACACACACACACACTTTTAGAAGGTGACCCTCCACTTTTTGCGGGGAAAGTTAACAATTTATCCTAAAAATTGCCTTTCCAGCAGTCAAAATCCAGCTATCTATCCACAGTAC
>JAXIVJ010002423.1:50000-110030 GCA_036785665.1 Chirona hameri
CAGCGGTCTGCCGTTCACAGCAGGTCCCAGCGGTATGCCGTTCACAGCAGGTCCCAGCGGTCTGCCGTTCACAGCAGGTCCCAGCGGTCTGGCGTTCACAGCAGGTCTCAGCGGTCTGCCGTTCACAGCAGGTCCCAGCGGTTTGCCCTTCACAGCAGGTCCCAGCGGTCTGGCGTTCACAGCAGGTCCCAGCGGTCTGCCGTTCACAGCAGGTCCCAGCGGTCTGCCGTTCACAGCAGGTCCCAGCGGTCTGCCGTTCACAGCAGGTCCCAGCGGTCTGCAGTTCACAGCAGGTCCCAGCGGTCTGCCGTTCACAGCAGGTCCCAGCGGTCTGCCGTTCACAGCAGGGGCTTAATGCAGGCGCCTGCTGAGGACCCGCATTAGCAGCTTGCGGTGCACTGATGGACAATATTGAAGGTTCGCACGAGCTTCATTTTGATCTACCGGTAATTGATTCCGATTTCCGTGTGCTGAGTCTAAACCCCGGACTGCGTTGTCTCAATGTGGGTACGGGACATTGGAGCCCGACTTCAAACCCGTGTTCACAGCCGGCCCCCTCCACCAAGCGGCTCCAAGGTAGTTGTTAGCGCCAACTCTATTTCTGGCGTCCAACAGCGGTGACCACACGTGAGAAAACGGCCGGCTGTGTGGGTTCTGGATGGCATGCCGCGCTGTCATCGCGCTCACACAGTCCGCAGTCACCAGGACTGGAGTGTGTGGTCCCGCAGCCAGCAGGACTGGTCAGCAGTAGAGCCCTTCATGGGACACATTTTCAGCCCCCATCCCGTTCCAGCCCATTCAAACCCGTTCCAATCCAAATCCAAATCCGAATTCATAATTGATGGGGCACCCATTCTCACCCGTTTCAGCATATTTCACTTTTTGTGGTGCTAAAAAATGATATGGTCTATCCCAAACCCGTTCCAACCCGTTACATTTCCTAACATGGCCCCATTTCCACCCATTTCCATCCCGTTCCATGGGTCCCATGGGGATTCCCATTCCATGAAGGGCTGTAGTCAGCGGGACTGGAATGTGTGTTCCCGCAGTCAGCAGGACTGAAATGTTTGGTCCCGCAGTCAGCAGGACTGGAATGTGTGTCCCGCAGTCAGCAGGACTGGAATGTGTGGCCACACAGTCAGCAGGACTGGAATGTGTGTTCCCGCAGTCAGCAGGACTGGAATGTTTGGTCCCGCAGTCAGCAGGACTGGAATGTGTGTTCCCACAGTCAGCAGGACTGGAATGTGTGGTCAGCAGTCAGCAGGACTGGAATGTGTGTTCTCGCAGTCAGCAGGACTGGAATGTGTGGTCCCGCAGTCAGCAGGACTGGAATTTGTGTTCCCACAATCAGCAGGACTGGAATGTGTGTTCCTACAGTCAGCAGGACGGGAATGTGTGGTCCCGCAGTCAGCAGGACTGGAATGTGTGTTCCCACAGTCAGAAGGACTGGAATGTGTGGTCCCGCAGTCAGCAGGACTGGAATATGTGGTCCCGCAGTCAGTAGGACTGGAATGTGTGTTCCACAGTCAGCAGGACTGGTCAGCAGGACTGGAATGTGTGGTCCCGCAGTCAGCAGGACTGGAATGTGTGTTCCCACAGTCAGCGGGACTGGAATGTGTGGTCCCACAGTCAGCAGGACTGGAATGTGTGGTCCCGCAGTCAGCATGACTGGAATGTGTGGTCCCACAGTCAGCAGGACTGGAATGTGTGGTCCCGCAGTTTAGCAGGACTGGATTGTGTGTTCCCGTAGTCAGCAGGACTGGTCAGCAGGACTGGAATGTGTGATCCGCAGTCAGTAGGACTGGAATGTGTTGTCCCATGGCTAGCGGGACTGGAATGTGTGGTCCCGCAGTCAGCAGGACTGGTCAGCAGGACTGGAATGTGTGGTCCCGCAGTCAGCAGGACTGGAATGTGTTGTCCCACAGTCAGCGGGACTGGTCAGCAGGACTGGAATGTGTGTTCCCGCAGTCAGCAGGACTGGAATGTGTGTTCCCACAGTCAGCAGGACTGGAATGTGTGTTCCCACAGTCAGCAGGACTGGAATGTGTGGCCACACAGTCAGCAGGACTGGAATGTGTGTTCCCACAGTCAACAGGACTGGAATGTGTGGTCCCACAGTCAGCAGGACTGGAATGTGTGTTCCCACAGTCAGCAGGACTGGAATGTGTGGTCCCACAGTCAGCAGGACTGGAATGTGTGGTCCCGCAGTCAGCAGGACTGGATTGTGTGTTCCCGCAGTCAGCAGGACTGGAATGTGTGTTCCCACAGTCAGAAGGACTGGTCAGCAGGACTGGAATGTGTGGCCACACAGTCAGCAGGACTGGAATGTGTGTTCCCGCAGTCAGCAGGACTGGAATGTGTTGTCCCACGGCCAGCGGGACTGAAATGTGTGGTCCAGCAGTCAGCAGGACTGGAATGTGTGTTCCCGCAGTCAGCAGGACTGGTCAGCAGGACTGGAATGTGTGGTCCCACAGTCAGCAGGACTGGAATGTGTGTTCCCGCAGTCAGCAGGACTGGAATATGTGTTCCCACAGTCAGCAGGACTGGTCAGTAGGGATGGAATGTGTGTCCCGCAGTCAGCAGGACTGGAATATGTGTTCCCGCAGTCAGCAGGACTGGAATATGCGTTCCCACAGTCAGCAGGACTGGTCAGTAGGACTGGAATGTGTCCCGCAGTCAGCAGGACTGGAATGTGTGGCCACACAGTCAGCAGGACTGGAATGTGTGTTCCCGCAGTCAGCAGGACTGGAATTTGTGTTCCCGCAGTCAGCAGGACTGGTCAGCAGGACTGGAATGTGTGGTCCCACGGTCAGCAGGACTGGAATGGGTGGTCCCGCAGTCAACAGGATCGCCTTAATCGGCGGTAACTGAGCGGCGAGCGGTATCTGTTGCTTCCCTGGGACAAACTACATAAAACATTAAGTTGTATTAAATTGTTCATGATCTCCTTTCTCGATTCCACCAAAAAGAGTACGTCCTGAGCGCTGCATGCTTCAGCGTATACAAAACGAATGCTTAGATTAATAATGTCATTTTTCATCGAAAATGATTTGTGTTCATGTCGACTTTTGCATGTGCCACGCGCTGTGTTACCACTCCTATTAAAACGCAACATACCCAAATCAAAATTGATTTGATGGTCCTATCCAATGGTGAAAACCTTATATCAATCGGAGCAGTGGTTGCAAAGTTATTAGCTTCCGAAAAGAGTCTGTATTGGCCGGGTCGGGCCGGGTCGGGCCGGGTCGGGCCGGTTCGGGCCGGTTCGGGCCGGTTCGGGCCGGTTCGGGTCGGTTCGGGCCGGATCAAATGTAAATTTGTTTAGTAAGTTGACGAGAAACCTCACGGGCGCTTCGCGCCCGCTCGGTAATACATAAATACGAAACGTTAACTGGTCGATTTAGGACGGAAGGCGATTTAAGTTGTGATTGAGAAGTTTACCGAAAAATCGAGACAAATACGCTGAATCTTTTATGCACAAAAACCTAATAGCTGTCCCCAACCTCATTCATATTGGGATATGCGCAGTAGGACCCACCTGATAAAATTATCCCATTCTTTTCTCACATTTCTTGTAGATTTCTGCATCAGTTTAAAGTAACTCAGGCGGTACTATTGGTGCCAAAATAAGCGTCCCGCTGTGTTAGACGTCAGTCTGTAGTGAATACCTGCATTCTCGCCATTCCCGGTCGGTCTGGGAGGTAGACTGTCCGACACACTCTAGTGCTCTGCGGGACAGCCTATACAGCTTGGCTACACTGACACTACACTCTGCCTGTATAGGCTGTTCCGCGCAGCATTCTTGTGCACCGTATAGCCTAACCTTGCAGGCGGTTCAAAACGGCCGGTATTCACTACAAATTAACTGCTGTGCCGGCCAACCCAGCGGGACGCTTATTTTGGAACCAATAGTACATACCTCCTATGTACCATCTGAGTTTATTTAAACTGATGCAGACATATACAAGAAATGTTAAGAAATGTTACGTTGAAGTCTTCACATTTTGATTGGAATACAGAATTACGGATACATATAGAACATAGGTTCGATTCCCCATCTGGCAACGCAAATTATTGTTCTTGTCTAGACCAATACCTATATGTAGAACGTGAAAGGCTGTTTAAGACCCCTTCACAGTAGATGCATAAATGTTATAAAATACGAATATGTAGTAACAATAACATCATTTAAGCCTAAATTATATGCCATCGGGATAGCTTTTCCCCAGGAGGTTGCGCATGCGCAGACTGCAAGGGCCAAATGGTGTACGCTGCGCAACACTCAAGACATCTCCAGCGATCAATTAACATAATAATGCTGTTATCAGTAATGTTTTTATTAACATTTGAAAATGAGTAGACCTTATTTAATATCTATGCTTCCTGACATTATCTTAACGTGCTGCACATATATGGCTAACGCAGCGTTTTTCGTTTGTTGTTGCAATATTAACCTACACCGTGCGTTAGCGTAATCATGGCTGTTCAGTAGCACCTATAAAACAAAGCATCGCCCAAACTCGCCCAAACCCTGCTACATGGACGCACTGTCGTGAGCAGAAGCGATGCAGCGACGCAGCGATGCAGCGATGCAGCGACACAGCGACACAGCGATGCAGCGATGCAGCGATGCAGCGATGCAGCGATGCAGCGATACAGCGATGCAGCGATGCAGCGATGCAGCGATGCAGCGATGCAGCGACACAGCGACACAGCGATGCAGCGATGCAGCGATGCAGCGATGCAGCGATGCAGCGATGCAGCGATGCAGCGATGCAGCGATGCAGCGATGCAGCGATGCAGCGATGCAGCGATGCAGCGATGCAGCGACACAGCGACACAGCGATGCAGCGATGCAGCGATGCAGCGATGCAGCGATGCAGCGATGCAGCGATGCAGCGATGCAGCGATGCAGCGATGCAGCGATGCAGCGATGCAGCGACACAGCGACACAGCGATGCAGCGATGCAGCGATGCAGCGATGCAGCGATACAGCGATGCAGCGATACAGCGATGCAGCGATGCAGCGATGCAGCGACACAGCGACACAGCGATGCAGCGATGCAGCGACACAGCGATGCAGCGATGCAGCGATGCAGCGATACAGTGACACAGCGATGCAGCGATGCAGCGATGCAGCGATGCAGCAATACAGCGATGCAGCGATGCAGCGACACAGCGACACAGCGACACAGCGATGCAGCGATGCAGCGATGCAGCGATACAGCGATGCAGCGATGCAGCGATACAGCGATGCAGCGATGCAGCGATGCAGCGATGCAGCGATACAGCGATGCAGCGATGCAGCGATACAGCGATGCAGCGATACAGCGATACAGCGATGCAGCGATACAGCGATGCAGTGATGAAGCGATACAGCGATGCAGCGATGCAGCGATGCAGCGATGCAGCGATGCAGCGATGCAGCGATGCAGCGATGCAGCGATACAGCGATCAAGTTCAGTTTATTTTTTTCATACATGAAAACATAAGTACATAACGAAAAATAATGGATTGGCGCAAAAGCAACAGCATAAATCAAAGGCGCCTCTCCAAAAATGAACAAAATAATAACAGTAAGTTGAAACGAATCAAACAGTCGACTATGTCATTAACAAATTATAAACTAACAAAATAACCAGAAAAACAAGCATCACACGCGCCGACCCCGCCAACGGCCCGCCGAGCAACCATGTAGGTGATGAACAGAGAACCCGACGCCGGGCGGCCCCGGTCAGGTCAGCAACTGGGATGAATGGTGTGGTGGGATGGAAGTGTGTGATATGTTACGCTACATGCGGGTTATGGGAGCTGTGTGGTGTGATGTGAGCTTAGTGTGGGGAGTTGAACCTTCGTGTGCGTGCAATAAATTTCTGAAGCAGTCGGGCAATGGTTAGTTGTTCAGCTTTGCTAACATTCTTGCCGAAAAGGAGAGTATCAAGTTTATTTTGAGCTGGGAGAAAATCAAAGCCAGGTATTATAATTTGTATATCTCTGAACAAAGCTAATCGATGTTGATCGTGTAGGGGGCACCAGAGTATGTAATGGATTGTGTCTTCGCTGTGATGTCCGCAAGTGCATGATGGGCTTGGCGTGTTGTTATGACAGATCCGGAAGAGATGTGCATTTAATATTGATAGACCGATGCGGAGCCTGGTGTGGTGTGTGTTACCTACTTTTGTGCCGTATGAGTGTGAAGGTGGTGGCTTTGGTGCCCCAAATCGCTGCCAAACTTGACGAGCAAAGTCTGAGCGGGAGGTGATGCTGCGTAACGCTGATGGTAGTAGGTTCCATTGCCGAATGGTGGCAGGGATATAGGATCGATGAAAGGACGCGAGATGAATGGGAGGAATGGTAAGATGGGTTGCGTTACGTAGTCTAAGGCCAGTTGTGTCATGTCTTGTGCCCGTCAGTAGGTCGGCTGTATAAGAAGGAAGAGGAGGGTTGTTATAGTAAAGTCTGTGGAAGAAAATTAGCTTGTGAATTAGTCGTCTCGTTTCAAGTCTTTCCCAGCCCAGGTCATTAAGAAGCTCAGTAGTCGATGATCGAAACATTGTTCCCGTCACAAGTCTTGCGCAGCGGTTTTGTAAAGTCTGAAGTCGGACAGCGTCAGTCAGTGTAAGATTTCCATCGTAGATGATGTCACAGTAGTCGAAGTGTGGTCTTATGTAAGTAGTATAAATTTGTTCAAGGATTGGTCTTGAGAGAAATTTTGCTACTGGGTAGATGGGTCCAAGTAAAGTATTGATTGTGCGTAGGATACTGTTAACATGGTGATGAAAGTGTAGGTCAGTGGATAACGTCAGTCCAAGATGTTTGTGACTTGTCGCGTTCGGTATGTCCTGCCCATCGAATGAGAGCGAGCTGTTTCTGTTATCATGTTTGTTTGTAAAAGTAAGTCGCGTTGTCTTTTTTGCGTTAAACGTGATGGCCCAATCTGCTCCATATTGTCTGATAGTGTCCAAGTCGGTCTGAATTAATTGATTGTCATCTTGGCTGTCATGAGGGTGAGAAGAATATAAAGAAGTGTCATCTGCGAAGAAAAGGGCGTCATTTTGAGTTTTGTTAGATAGGTCATTGAGGTACATGATTGCTAGCAGAGGTCCAAGCACCGAACCCTGAGGGCAGCCTGATAACAGTTTTTCAGGCGAAGATAAACTGTTTCCCACACGCACTATTTGCGTCCGATCTTTTAGATATGATGTTAGCCACCAGAGGAGAGGTCCAGATATTGTGTACTGTATTTTGCATTTTTCTAATAGACCATCATGCCAGATCTTATCAAAATATTTGGAGATATCAAGGAAGACTGCCGTAAAATCGTTGTTGTTATTTAAAGCTGAATATAATTTATGAGTTAAATATAATAGTTGGATGTGTGTACTATGGCCAGGACGGCATCCGCTCTGTTTTTCAGTCAGTAGATAATTGCTTGTAAGATGTTCATATATTTTTTAAAGACGAGTTTTTCAAGGATTTTTGATAAATTTGGCAGCAGACTTATTGGACGGTAATTCATTGAGTCAGAGCTAGAACCTTTATGTTTAAAAATGGCCGTAACGCATGCTTTTTTCCAAGAGGTGGGAAATTTACCTGAAGCAAGTGATTTATTAAAAAGTATGGACAGAGGATTAGAGATGAGCAGAGCACACATCTTGAGCAATTTTGCTGGAATTTTGTCAGGTCCTGAAGATTTGTTAGCGTCGAGAGAGTTGAGGATGTGCAAAACCTCCCGTTCGGTTACCTGGACCTCTGCTAGAGGGTGGATAGGTGGTACAGGAGAAGTAATTGGAGGTATTTGTTTATTGTCTGTGTCCAGTCTTGTTTGAGTCGCGAAGTGTCTATTAAGGATTGTCGCTTTGTCATGGTCATCTGTAATTGGTGTGCCGTCTTGTCCAATAAGTGGTGGTATGTTCCGTCTTGATTTCCTTCCGATGATGTCTTTTAAGATGTTATGATATGTCCGTGGATCTTTTTTGCTCTCTAAAAGTTTTGTGACTTGTGCCTGAATATAAACATTTTTAAGCTTTTGATTCGTTGTTGTTGTTAAATTTCTTTGCTCCCTCCAACGCGCCCAGTCATAGTCCGTGTTACGCTTTTTCGCGATGTTAAAAGGTCTATCACGTTTACGAATTAGCCGTTTCAGTTCCAGGGAAAACCAAGGTTTGTCATATGATTTGGATGAAATAGTTCGGAGTGGAATTGAGGCCTTGGCTGCATTCATCAGGGCCTCTGTAAAATTGTCAGTTGCTTCGTCCACGTCACAGTCCAACAGGATGTCCCAGTCTGTGTCCATCAATAGTCTTGTAAGTTTGTCTATGTCTGTTTGTCTATAGTCCCAAATTTCTGTAGTTTGTCTTGAAATGGGGGGACTATCAAGTTTTAGCGTTGCAAAAATTGGCAGGTGATCAATATTTGAGAAACACGGGAGTACTCCACTGTTACTAATCATAGATTCGTCTGATACCACCAGGAGGTCTCTAAGATTTGCAATGTTGTTCATTCCTGCGTAGCGTGTTGGTACGTTTATAAGCTGTTTAAGATTTAATGCTTGAAACTGGTCCTGGAGGATAATTTCGTACGGTGTTATTACGCTGTGAGTTGTAAATATAGGGTCAAGATATGTGTTACCCGCATTGAAATCTCCTAGTATAAGTATATTGTCCGGAGAAAGCGTATTTGCCCGCGCGAGACCTTCGTTAAATTTTTCAAGTAAGTCAGAGTATTGGGACGATGACAAGTTAGGGGGTACATAAATTGAACACACTATGAGTGTAATATCTTTAATTTTGATAAGGCACCATATCCATTCTACTCCATCAATTTCGAGATCAGGAAGTCTTCTAACTGCAATATTGTTACGGACGTAAATAGCGACACCCCCTCCATTTCTGTCTCTATGTCTTGTCAGTGGGTCATGAAAATTGTCGAGAGTGAAGAGAGAGGAGTGGACTTGGTCGTCAAGTTTAGTCTCAGACAGACAAATTATGTGAATGTCATTCAGTGAAGCGAAATGGGAAAGCTCGTCAAGTCGGCAGCGAGATGTGATGGAGTTAATGTTGACATGTGCTATAGTGATACAATTAGTGTTGTCTCTTCTAGATAAGCTGGATGATGACAGGTGCGTTGAGGATGCAGCTGACCCAACCGAAGCCGACCGGCGACCGGAGTCTGCGGAAAACGAAATAGTGCTCGTCAGACGTTGGCAGCGCAGCAGTGGGTGTTTAATTATGAAATGAAAATGGTTGCGTTCTTAAAGGTTCACTAAGCCTGTGTACAACCAAGGGACGGAACAAAACATACATACTAAAATGAAATGAAACAATGAGCCAACTAAACCGAAAAGGAGATGCGTGCTCAATATCAATAAGTACATCCAACACTGGCTTACAAGTAAGACCGCCAGTAGCATACATTAAACAGTAGTTAAGCACTCCAAAAATAGATAACTTGATAAACAGAACGCAACCAAAATAAATGAGATCAAATGGTAAATAACACTATCTTATTGAATGATACGCGACAAGTTAAATGAACTGAGACATCAACCATAACATCACAGAACACATCAGACACAACGTCAAAGGCAAAGCGTCGGCCCGCAGCGGACGGCCGCCCGGTCCACACATACCAGCGTGGCAGTCAGCCGGCGGCCGCGGCCACAGGAGACGACAGCTCACAGCCGGCGGCGACGGGTGACGGGTGACGACAGTTCAGAGCCGGTGGCGACGGGTGACGACAGCTCGCAGTAGACGGCGGCCCAGGTCCGACACACACCAGCGGGGCCACTAGCGGGGCAGCTAGTCGGCGGCCACGGCTACAGGAGACGACGACTCACAGCCGGCGGCGACGGGTGACGACAGCTCAGAGCCGGCGGCGACGGGTGACGTTGGACCGGAACATTCAGCCGGAGATCACGGCACGACAGCTCGGCATGACGGCCCGCCCGACAGACCACCAGGGCAGCATGACAGGCACCGCCTACTGAAACTGATCGAGGTCGCACTTCGAGCTCAGACGCACCGTCGCAGACTGCTGCGATTTTTTTACCTTGAGCACGCACCCGTCCGACCACGCAGCCCACAGCTTCCCCGCCCTCTTCAGCTGTCGAGCTAAGTACATGATCTCTTGGTTTTTCTTCGTCAGGTTTTCTTGTACGAATACTTCCTTCATAGAGCCCTCGGTCAGGCTGGAGCCACGCGGCGGCTTAGCACTCTTGAGCTCCTTACGCCCGAACCAAACGGCTTCCCTCTTGAGGTACGACACGTACTTGACTATAAACGTGCGTGGAGGAGCGGAAGCCCGACCTTGAGTGGCCGCTCTTGGTTTGCCGATACGATGAGCTCTGTCGATGTCCCCTCTGTCAATCTTCACATTTGCCATCTTGGCTAGATCGATCGCCAGCTGAACTGTGTTTTCGTCTTTGTCTTCTGGAACGCCTGTGAAGTTCAGGCAATTCCGACGTGAGTATTGTTCAAGCTCGGCAAGTCTGTCGTTCTGCTCGCCGATCAGGGTTTTTTGGGCTGCGACTTCTTCCTTCAGGTCCCGGATTTCTTTCTCCTTCTCCTCCACTCCAAAGACGCCTCGCAACATCGCTACTACCTCTTGATCGCCGAGCATGGCGAGTAGACTTGCCTTCATGTCGGTCAAGTCAGGCATGCTTGGTAACTTTGGCGGTCACAAAACACCCACTGCTGCGCCACTGACTAGTCCGCATACACTCTCACTCTGCCTCTGTGGGTGCACTAGCACCTGTCACCGGCCACACAAACAACCCGTCGGGTCACGAGGTCACCGGTGGGCGGAGCGGGGCCGGGCACGTCCGACCTCTGGACCGGTCACTGGCCAACTGTAAGGGTAAGGCCCTTAAGGCGAACATTCGGTGGGAAGAGGGACAGATGTATAGTCAAACCAGGGGCAAGAGTAGTTGATATGGGCCCTGTCATTGAGGCAGAACTTGGTAGGAGTAGCCCGGAGACAGTTATACTACAGGTGGGGGTGAACGACATAGGACCTAGGCAGAGTGTGATAATAGTAGCGGAGTACCGGAGCCTGCTGCAGAGGTTGAAGGAGTCCAGGAAACCAGTCATTGTGACTGGCATCCTCCCTCGCTGTGGAGCCAGTGAGGAGTGGTACTCGAGAGCTCTGTCTGTGAACAGCTCAGTTCAGAACTTATGTTCAGCTATGGGGCTTAGTTATGTAGACTTATGGGATCAGTTCTATGAGTGGCGTAGGTACTATATGAAGGATGGGCTTCACTTATCGGATGAGGGGGCAAGGGCTTTGGGAGATGCCTACAGAAGTGTCATTCAGGGAAACTAGGTAGGAGGGGGGGGGGTTCGGGGACGCTAGGACTAGGGCATCAGGAAGTAAGCATTGGTAGAAGTTCATGTCAGAATAGGACAGTAGATCATAATTCCCTCAGAATTAGTAGAGTCAGCCCAAAGTATAAGATCACATGTGTGTTGCTGAATGCCCAAAGTATTAGGTCTAAATTTGATGAGTTTGAGTGTTATGTTGCCCTTGAAAAGCCTGATATAATTTGTGTAACCGAGACATGAGTTAGTGAGGGGTATAATAGGGATAGGCTACAGGATTTCGAGTTACAAGGGTATAACATGTTCTCATACTGCAGAGAATCACGGCAGGGGGGCGGAGTGTTTGTATATGTAAATAGCGTGTACTGCACTACTAGAGTTGATGATTCTAGTAAAGTAAAAGAAATAGAATCAATCTGGCTTGACATTAAAATTGGTACAGGAAACAGAGGAAGGTTGAGGATAGGTGCATTTTACAGACCAGGGAATCTTCCAAGGAACTCCCAAGCTGAAACAGACCAAGATATTTGTGAGGAAATACGTAGGAACTTTCGGGCTCAGTGTCTTATTATGGGAGATTTTAACTTAAGAGGATACGAAAGTATAGCAGAGGAAACAAATGAGTGTAGGTTGTATAGGCACATCTTTGAACAGGAGCTTTTCATGCATCAGTTTGTAACAGAGCCAACCAGACATTGCTCCATTCTAGACCTTGTATTCTCAGACAACAGTGATCTAGTTAGTGACATAAGTATTTGTGCAGGTCTAGGAACCAGTGATCACAATATGGTTAAATTCAATATCTCATCAGAAATGAGGCCCAAAGATAACCTTATTATGGTTCCAAACTTCAGCCGGGCTGATTTTGATGGTATTAGAAATGACCTCGCACAGATAAAATGGAACGTTGAGTTGGCAGGTTTAGATGCATGTGAGGCCTGGAATGTTTTCAAAGCTAGATTAAGCCAAATTCAAAATCGGCATATACCCCTCAGGCACAAACGTAAAAGAACCAAGGGCAAACCAGTTTGGCTTACCCCAGAAGTAAGGAGTGCTATACAAGCTAAAAGAAGTGCATTTGGCATTTTGAAGGGATCTTCACTAGATATAAATCGGAAGGCCTACCAGAATGCAAGAAATTCAGTTAAGAAAAAGGTCAGAGCAGCTAAAAGGGCAAAGGAACTTGATTTAGCTAGACATTGTAATGCAGATAGTAAGAAGTTCTTCAGTTTTTATAAGTTCAGTACAGTTTCCAAAAATATAGGTCCATTTAAGGTAGATGATGTGTTAGTTAGCAAGGACAGTGAAATGGTTGAAGTGCTTAATGATCAGTTTCAATCTGTCTTTACCATCGAGGACCAGAGTAGTATTGCAGCACTTCAGCCTGAGCTAGAGACAGAGGAGACTATAGGAGAGCTAGGTGGCATAAGTAGTGAACTTGTTCTAGAATATCTAAAGAAAGTAAGGCCTAACAAGGCAGAAGGACCTGATGAAATCCGTGCTAGACTTTTAAGAGAATCTGAAAGGGAGTTGTCGGTTCCATTAGCCATAATATTTTCTAAATCACTCGCAGATAGTACAATTCCACTTGATTGGAAAAGAGAAAATGTTGTTCCTATTCATAAAAAGGGAGATAGAAGTAAAGAGGAAAACTATAGACCGGTTAGTCTGACCTCATTAGTCTGCAAGGTGCTTGAATCAATCATCAAAGATAAGATTGTTGAATTCTTGGAGCAAAATGAACTCATCAAGGATACACAGCATGGCTTTAGGAAGGGCCGTTCTTGTTTAACTAATCTTCTGGAGTTTTTGGATGTTGCAACAGATAGCTTTGATCAGGGTAAACAGCTAGATGTAGCTTTTCTTGATTTCAGTAAAGCATTTGACAAAGTCCCCCATACAAGACTGGGGTTGCAACTTAAAATTCATGGGATCAGGGGCAAGATTCTGGATTGGATAGAAACGTGGCTTTCAGGACGCCAGCAAAGGGTTATATTGAATGGGTGCCAATCACAATGGAAGGAGGTTCTCAGTGGGGTTCCACAGGGCTCAGTCCTGGGCCCATTGCTTTTTATAATATTTGTGAATGCAATTGAGAACAGTATAGACAGCAAAGTCTTGAAATTTGCAGACGATCTAAAAGTTGTCAGGATTATTAGAGGAAAACATGATCAGGATGTTTTTCAATCAGATCTGGACAAGCTAGTTGAGTGGTCTGAAGCATGGCAGATGAAATTCAATTTGAGTAAATGTAAGATTATGCACGCTGGACGGGTTAGCAGTAAACATAGGTATGAAATGGGTGGGCAGAAAATGGAGCAGATTGAAAAGGAAAGAGATTTAGGTGTCGTGGTAAACAATAGACTTTCAGCGTCAGACCAGGTTGTAGAAGCTAGGAAAAAGGCACTTAGAATGCTAGGGGCCATTAACAGAAATGTTTCCTACAAGAGTGAAAAGGTAATAACAAAACTGTATTGTGCATACGTTAGACCACATTTGTAGTATTGTGTACAAGCCTGGTCTCCAACATATGAGAAAGATTGCTGGTTGTTAGAAAGAGTTCAAAAAAGGGCAACAAAAATGGTTAATTGTCTTGGTAGTTTACCTTATGAAGATAGATTACAAAAATTGGGTATGTTTTCACTTGGATATAGAAGGCTAAGAGGAGATCTAATTGAAGTCTTCAAATTTGTAAATAGTCAGCATTCTGGATATTTAAAGGGTATGTTTGAGTTCAATAGGGAAAATCGAGGTAGAGGTCATCAGCATAAACTCATTATGAAACAAAGTAGGACTAGGCTACGACAGTCATTTTTCAGTAGAAGGGTTGTAGGACATTGGAATATGCTACCAGGGGATGTCGCTGATGCAGTGACACTTGCTTCCTTCAAAATTAGATTAGATAAATACTTTACAGAGAAGGGATTAGTTCATAAATACTCGTGGGATTAGCCTTCTTTTATGCAGGTAGAGTAAGGTGATTTGAAGGGGCGATACTGGTGGAGGGGGGGGGGGGGGGGGGGTGGGTGGGGTGCAACCTTGGATGGGCCCAAGAGGCTCTTTGTTGCACTTTTCTTTTATGTCTTTCATGTCTTTATGTCTTTATATCTATATCTATATCTATATCTATATCTATATCTATATCTATATCTATATCTATATCTATATCTATCTCTATCTCTATCTCTATCTCTATCTCTATCTCTATCTCTATCTCTATCTCTATCTCTATCTCTATCTCTATCTCTATCTCTATCTCTATCTCTATCTCTATCTCTATCTCTATCTCTATCTCTATCTCTATCTCTATATCTCTATATCTCTATATCTCTATATCTCTATATCTCTATATCTCTATATCTCTATATCTCTATATCTCTATATCTCTATATCTCTATATCTCTATATCTCTATATCTCTATATCTCTATATCTCTATCTCTCTATCTCTCTATCTCTCTATCTCTCTATCTCTCTATCTCTCTATCTCTCTATCTCTCTATCTCTCTATCTCTCTATCTCTCTATCTCTCTATCTCTCTATCTCTCTATCTCTCTATCTCTCTATCTCTCTATCTCTCTATCGCTCTATCGCTCTATCTCTCTATCTCTCTATCTCTCTATCTCTCTATCTCTCTATCTCTCTATCTCTCTATCTCTCTATCTCTCTATCTCTCTATCTCTCTATCTCTCTATCTCTCTATCTCTCTATCTCGCTATCTCGCTATCTCGCTATCTCGCTATCTCGCTATCTCGCTATCTCTCTATCTCTCTATCTCTCTATCTCTCTATCTCTCTATCTCTCTATCTCTCTATCTCTCTATCTCTCTATCTCTCTATCTCTCTATCTCTATATCTCTATATCTCTATATCTCTATATCTCTATATCTCTATATCTCTATATCTCTATATCTCTATATCTCTATATCTCTATATCTCTATATCTCTATATCTCTATATCTCTATATCTCTATATCTCTATATCTCTATATCTCTATATCTCTATATCTCTATATCTCTATATCTCTATATCTCTATATCTCTATATCTCTATATCTCTATATCTCTATATCTCTATATCTCTATATCTCTATATCTCTATATCTCTATATCTCTATCTCTATCTCTATCTCTATCTCTATCTCTATCTCTATCTCTATCTCTATCTCTATCTCTATCTCTATCTCTATCTCTATCTCTATCTCTATCTCTATCTCTATCTCTATCTCTATCTCTATCTCTATCTCTATCTCTATCTCTATCTCTATCTCTATCTCTATCTCTATCTCTATCTCTATCTCTATCTCTATCTCTATCTCTATCTCTATCTCTATCTCTATCTCTATCTCTATCTCTATCTCTATCTCTATCTCTATCTCTATCTCTATCTCTATCTCTATCTCTATCTCTATCTCTATCTCTATCTCTATCTCTATCTCTATCTCTATCTCTATCTCTATCTCTATCTCTATCTCTATCTCTATCTCTATCTCTATCTCTATCTCTATCTCTATCTCTATCTCTATCTCTATCTCTATCTCTATCTCTATCTCTATCTCTATCTCTATCTCTATCTCTATCTCTATCTCTATCTCTATCTCTATCTCTATCTCTATCTCTATCTCTATCTCTATCTCTATCTCTATCTCTATCTCTATCTCTATCTCTATCTCTATCTCTATCTCTATCTCTATCTCTATCTCTATCTCTATCTCTATCTCTATCTCTATCTCTATCTCTATCTCTATCTCTATCTCTATCTCTATCTCTATCTCTATCTCTATCTCTATCTCTATCTCTATCTCTATCTCTATCTCTATCTCTATCTCTATCTCTATCTCTATCTCTATCTCTATCTCTATCTCTATCTCTATCTCTATCTCTATCTCTATCTCTATCTCTATCTCTATCTCTATCTCTATCTCTATCTCTATCTCTATCTCTATCTCTATCTCTATCTCTATCTCTATCTCTATCTCTATCTCTATCTCTATCTCTATCTCTATCTCTATCTCTATCTCTATCTCTATCTCTATCTCTATCTCTATCTCTATCTCTATCTCTATCTCTATCTCTATCTCTATCTCTATCTCTATCTCTATCTCTATCTCTATCTCTATCTCTATCTCTATCTCTATCTCTATCTCTATCTCTATCTCTATCTCTATCTCTATCTCTATCTCTATCTCTATCTCTATCTCTATCTCTATCTCTATCTCTATCTCTATCTCTATCTCTATCTCTATCTCTATATCTATATCTATCTCTATCTCTATCTCTATCTCTATCTCTATCTCTATATCTATATCTATATATATATATCAAAATGTTTATTTTTGGGTCATCCATTCTCGATCACCGGTACCTGGGACCGATTATTTTGAGTATCCAAGCCCACCAAAGATAATGGGCAGCAGATCTCCCGAAAAAAAACACCTAGTTATTACGACGTTTGAAATTTTTGACGCGATCTGTTCTCCGTGCTTTTCTCATTTTAGCCAAACTCCAGAAAGCTTGTGCGCAGCTTCCTCCAGACAGGTATGCAGCAACAAGGGCGGATCCAACCGGCTGTTCTTTTTTTGTGGGGGGGGGGGGCAAACCGTTTTTTTTAGCGGACCTTACCTAACCCCAATTTCGAATTTCTTCCCGGATTTGGGCCATTTAATTTTGCAACCACACGATTTCGACATTTGTATATATTTATTTTTAGGTTTTTGACCTTTTGGGATGTGGAAAAAAGAAAGATCTCAGCTTGCAGTTTGTATTGTTCCTACATTGCCTTACACTGAGCAAAACTATGTCAATTGTCAGCTGTACCCAGGGGCGTCGCCGAAATTTTTGAGTGGGGGGTCGGCTGAAATGACGAAAAAGAATATACCCCAATTTGTTATGCGTGTCTTTGCAGCATTTTTAATGTGGATTTGCATGTTATAGTTATATATTACTTGTTATTTAGCTCCGCGAAGGGGCGTGTTTTATTTTCGAGTTTGCCTGATAAAACCCAGAAACATAGGCATTTTTAGCTTCTTAGCCTTGTAGAGGATAAGAAGCTAAAAATGATATTAATTCAATTCAGCGCTACGACGAAGCGAAGACGATGACGATGGCTTCGTTATGACGATGGCCACTGATGTGACGCCGCGAAGCGGCGTGAACATTTTAATTTTAGCTCGTGGGAAACGCAATCTTAATATTGGAACCAGACCGTGAGTGGAGCCAAGCCTCAGGTAACACCTTTTCCTGGTTGCACATCTCGGTATGATGAAAAATGTTGAAATGAAGGTAGTTTTTCATATACATTAGCCTCGGCTAGTAAATCACGATGACCGGTGGCAGTCTACGCTCAGTAGTACATATGATAATAATAACTGTAGTCTGTATACATACCTATGTACCGAACTGTAACAAACAACTGGTGACGGTGCAAATTGTTTCAAAATAGCAAGAGGCAGACCGAGATTTCCGCGCATAAATGGTCCCTGTGGATCTGAAGGAGCCCGGGGGAGATGGCTTGGGGAGATATTCCTGGCCTGGTCCCCACTACTATCTCTTCGGGCCAGCAAGTTGGGCACCGCTGGAACAGCTTCCGGTTGCCGAGGTCTGCGTCTTTGCGTTTGCGTCGCCTTTTTTCGGAACTGGAGGGTAGACTAGCTAAACATGTAGCCCGCTTTAAAGTTAATATTGTATGAAGAGATTTGGCCCTGGGGCCAGCAATTACCGCCAAGGAGAGCCTCTGCAAGACACTTAATGGAATTAATTTCCCAAATTTGTATATGCAATTGCGAAACTTGTCATGCCGCGAAGCGGCGCGAAATTGTACGGTTTTTAACTGTGGCTAGCTAGATTCTGTTTGCTGCAATTTTGGGATGCCCAGTACCGTTCTAAAAATGCAAATATAGCATGTATTATAATTCACGTCTGGGGGGAAACATAGTTTATCCCCCTTAAATATGCTAGGGGGGGGGGGGGGAGACATTGCCCCGGTCGCCCTCCCCCCCCCCCCCCACTGGAGCCGCCCTTGTGCAGCAACTGGTTGACACCAGGCCCTGGATCCGTTGGTTATGCCTTCCCAAGTCATGCACGAGACCGTCTCCACAGTTGTTGCGATGCTGTATGTTGTACAAATCAGCCATTTATCGCTCCATGTAAACATACCTGCTACGAAAATACCGTATCGGTTCACCAGTCACCACTACTGCGTGTTGTCATTGACCTCATTTCGTCAACTCTCGACAGTTGTACCGCACATCAGTAGCACACGCACCTAAAATTCGCACATCAGTAGCACACGCAGTCACCTTACATGACATTAACAAGACAATTATCATGTCTCAGATCCCATAATGTAGGGGGCCCGCTCCAAAACAAGTGACCGAAATCTACGAAGTTCTGTAAAAAAAAAACGGGTGGGGGCCCGCACAGAAGGGGGCCCGCTCTTAGGGCTCTGACCCACCCCCCGCCCCCGAAATGGAATCCTGCTGGCGCCACTGGTGTGTGGTTAGGGACCTTTCAGTCGCCGCCTTTCCACAAAAGTCAGGGGTGGGGTGCCTCTGCACGTGCGCACGTGCTCACCATTTTGTTTTTGTATCTCAGAAACTACTTGCCCGATCGAGTTGAAACTCACCATACATTTCGATCGCGCTCGCTCGTTCATCGCCAATTACGGCGTCTTACTGGTTATCTCATCATTGCTTACACAACTAGGATAATATTGTCAGTGGCGAAGGGTTCGCTCGCTGGTCCGGTAACGCTGCTTTTATCACATGCTTACATATGAAGCTTCTCGACACAGCGCTACATTTCTTGACACAACGCTGAATGACAGGACAAAACATGTAATATATTCAGCAGGAGAGTCCTTACAACCAGAGTATGCAGTAGGGGGATTTCTCGACATGGCCTTCAAAACTGCGGCTATCTCAGCGCTAAAAATACCATTATGAAAGTGACCGGTTTCCTTTAAACACCGTATTTACACCCCTGCAAAAGATCACGTCCTACCCCTCCCCCCCCCCCCCCCCCTGCTCGAAAGGTTCGATGACATGGTGTGTCCGTATCAGTTTCGAAACCGTGGCGACGCCACTGGACGTGCCTCCCCTGATAAAAATCCTGGCTACGTGCCTGTTGTCAGGTCATGTCACGCCGGACCGTCGTGTCATGAAGTGTCATGTCATGTCATGAAGTAAACCCTGCTGAAAATGTGACTGTCAGTAGCCGGTGGTAGGTGTGGTGGGGGGAGGGGTGGCACCAGGTGCCGGTCTCCCAGGCAGGGCCGTGGGAGTCACACCAGCCGGATATCTGCCGAGTCGATGACGGGGCGGAGGGGTGGCAGGTGCCTCCACACCGCTGCTGACCTCCTGCCCGACACTCCCGGCTCCCGGCCGCTGCTCCGCTGACTGACCTGCAGCCGACCGACCGTAGCTGACCTGCAGGTGCGGTATGAGGGAGGAGCCGCTCCGAACACACCTCACTGTGCCCCACTGTCACGGGAGCACAATATGGAAGTGTATGGTGCATGCCATGCATATCATTTGTAATTAGGTGTATTACACCTTCTTGTAGGGTATATACTATGCAATGCTTATCGCTTTCTGCATATTGTTGTTTTACTGTGATTGCACAGTTGCTAGGCCGATACAAATAACAATAATTAAATACAAGTGTAGAGCAAGGTTCCAACCCCAACCCTCTTCACACACTAGTCTGCTGCTAAAATGCTTAATACACGAATTACTTGGAGGCAATTTTAAACTCTTAAATATGTAACATTCAAATTGTAAAGCATTCTCATATGCTACGTATTTAACACCACTGATCTAAATAATGCAGCAAAAATATACTATTTGCATAATTGTGTGTCATAAAATTAGCTGCTTTGCGATCTATGAACTTTCAATGAAGTTTCTATGACTTTTTTTCGCTGTCAGCTAGCCAACATCTTGGGCCCCTGTTGCTGCCCCACAAGTTTGCTGAATATGGCATTAATAAGCCGTGGCTAAAGTGAGTGAGAAGGACAGAGTACAGAAATAACAGTAGATAAATGTATCGTCAGTTTTATTCCGCATCGTGATGATATGGTTTGCTGCGGTATAAGTAAGACACTGTCATATTTAATTAAATTGTCGAAAAGTGCGATATTATTTGACCTGACATTACCGTATCGCAAACGATGCTATCGACCGACCTAAGTCCCAGAGCATGCGTGATGTGTCCATGTCAAGCCAATCCGCCATGTCAAGCCAATCCGCCATGTCAAGCCAATCCGCCATGTCAAGCCATTCCGCCATGTCAAGCCAATCCGCCATGTCAGGCCAATCCGCCATGTCAAGCCAATCCGCCATGTCAAGCCAATCCGCCATGTCAAGCCAATCCGCCATGTCAAGCCAATCCGCCATGTCAAGCCAATCCGCCATGTCAAGCCAATCCGCCATGTCAAGCCAATCCGCCATGTCAAGCCAATCCGCCATGTCAAGCCAATCCGCCATGTCAAGCCAATCCGCCATGTCAAGCCAATCCGCCATGTCAAGCCAATCCGCCATGTCAAGCCAATCCGCCATGTCAAGCCAATCCGCCATGTCAAGCCAATCCGCCATGTCAAGCCAATCCGCCATGTCAAGCCAATCCGCCATGTCAAGCCAATCCGCCATGTCAAGCCAATCCGCCATGTCAAGCCAATCCACCATGTTAAGCCAATCCGCCATGTTGACGCTGGCCGGTACCGCCAGCTGCCCTCAGGCTGCGCCTGACACAGCTGCCCGCCATGCTGGCCCTGCTGGTGACCCTGCTGGCCCTGACGGCCGGCTCCTGGGCTCGGCAGCCCCTACTGCTGCCCCCTCCTCACGTGGATGACACTCCCCTGCCGCCGGACCAGTGGTTCACGCAGAAACTGGACCAATTCAACCCGGACGACGACCGCACCTGGCAGCAGGTAAGAAACACGTCACGTCGTCGCACGCCGGTGACATCTGCCGTATACGCAAAAACAGGTGAGCAGCCGGCAGAGACGCCTGAAGTCCACTACGTTATTCGAGATTTGTTTTGCGCTGCCGGATCCCGTACGATCCGTTGACAAAGTTTTCCGCCGGGTGCCGGAGCCGGCTGGCTGCTGACGTTGTGTGACGCTGCTGCTCGCTGCTGACGCTGCTGACGTTGTGTGCACGTGTGACGACCTGCAGAGGTACCAGATGAACGACTCGTTCTACCAGCCGGGCGGGCCAGTGTTCCTGATGATCGGCGGCGAGGGCCCGGCCAGCGCCATCTGGCTGGTGGCCGGACAGTGGATCGAGTACGCCCGGCAGTACGGCGCACTCTGCTTCCAGCTGGAGCACCGCTTCTACGGCGAGAGCAAGCCCACAGAGTGAGTCGGAAAGAAGAACAAGGACGGACAATGTCAGAGCTCTTTGTACTGCTCCAAAGTTAACCCTCGCCAGTGCAGGGGTGGGGGGGGGGGGGGCTGGATGCCACCCCCTCGGTTTTTCGGGAATAACTCGCGTACATATGCACCTATTGCGATGAAGCCTTCAGTACCCTACTTGTGAACAATTTGAAACATATTCTGAAATTTTTAAGTTGTAGGTCACATGACCCGTGACCTTTTACCTGTTTCTCAAGGTCATGTCAGGCGCAACTGGCGTCCGTAGTATTGATCTTTGTAACTTGTGCAGTTTCATAGTGTTTGTTGTTCAGGAGCATATGCACAGGTGTTTCCAGATGACAGTTGTGGTTTCCCTTGATATTGTGACCTCGATTGACCTTTTCAGAGGTCAACCGAGGTCACTGACCTCCAATGACCTGATATTACGTGTTTGGCTTCTGGCAGTTTCTAGGACATTTTGCGACGCTGATTTCAAATATGGGATCCATTTTACACAAGTATATGTTCCACTGGAGTCATGCGCCTCCACAGGTCAACCGAGTTCACTGACCTCAAATGACCTAACATGACCTGACATGACCTTTTTGGAATTTGGCAGTTTCTAGGACATTTTATGACGCTGATTACAAATTTGGCACTCATTTAGCATAATTATGTGCTCATTCGCTCGATTCTAGCTCGATTAAATTCAATTTATACGCATTTACAATTGGGTTGAATTTTGGGTCATTGACATGACCTCAGAGATCACCTAACGACCTAGGACCTTAAAATCGGATATCAATGGTTTCCTCTCGTGACATGCAACACGCTCGTTTTTTAATCGAAGCTCTAGCCCAATTAGGGGCGAAACGCTAGGGGATTCGGGGTTGTATCCCCCCCCCCATCCCCCTGCACGGTCACGCACTGATCGGACGCTGCACGGGCGAGAGTTAACCCTCGCCCTACGGGAGCTTCTTTCACCTTCGCCCTACGGGGGGGGGGGGCTGACAGGCCCCCTGTTAACTTCCAAACCAATCAACTTAGAACAATACGGTGAGAACCAGCATGTTGCCTGTCATGAGAGTAATCGAACAGTATGCGATTGTTAGGTTTCAGGTCAACGGTGACCTTCCAGGTCAAGTGAATGACCTCGGATTTACCACATCCAGAACAACGATTTTGCTCTTCAGAAAACCTCAAAATTAGAAATTGATAAATGTAAATAAAAAGGCATGTTTCTAGACCAGTTTTGGCTCAGAAATATAACAAAGGTAATTATGTATTCGTATCTTGTCAAAAAAAGTCAAGAAAAGTTATTTTAAAAAATGACGTCATCAGTTTCATACACTTAGAGCCATCACTCAGTTAAAAATGAAGATATTGCTTTGAAACTTGGTATGGGTATTGTCCATATTCAGTTTGCTCACATATATTCCGTTTTTTCTAATACTTTGAAAATTTGGATTTTGTGGGAATAAAAAAAAAGTTTGTTTTTTAATTTTAGGGGTAAAAAAATCAAAATTTTGAAAATCCGAGATCGCCATTTTAAAGAGAATGCCATTTTGTTTCTTTGGTGATTTGCGTTTGCAATTTTCTTAAAAACCCTGTTCTCTACGATTTGTCAAATATTTCTCTTTTTTACCAACATGACGTCATCAAAACATAATTATCTTCCAGACTAATCAACCAATTTCAATTACATGTTTACAGCCTACGTATAATTGTTGTAAACTCAGCTACTAAAAATGTCAGCAAGATGCACCGCATGTGTAAAAAGTTATTCAGGAAAAACCTCAGGGGGGGGGGGGCTGTCAGCCCCCCCCGTAGGGCGAGGGTTAAGGCATCGTTATAACGAGCAAGTGGGCCTGAAAAGTTTCGCGTCGATTTTGGTTTGTAGTGAGTCGTGTTGTTCAGCATCCTTGTGCTGTCGTTAATGATGACAATAATTACACTGATGGTGGTGATGATAATGACAGGCAACAATTCCGCTGTTTGACAGAGATATGAGCACGGATAACCTGCAGTACCTGAGCTCTGAGCAGGCGCTGGCCGACCTGGCCGGGTTCACGGCCGCCATGACTGAGGAGCACGCGCTGCCGGATGGCACCAAGTGGGTGGCGTTCGGCGGCTCGTACCCGGGCAGTCTGGCCGCCTGGTACCGCCTCAAGTACCCGGACATGGTGCACGCGGCCGTCTCCACCAGCGCTCCCCTGCTCGCCCAAACCGACTTCCTCGGTCAGTGCTGCCATCTGCTGCTGAGTCATTTTCAGTCAGTGCTCCCATTTGCTAAGTTCTTCATCGTCGGTGCTGCCATCTGCTAAGTTCTTCTTCGTATGTGCTGCCCTCTGTTTATAGATGCTTCCTATGTCAATGCATCCGTCTGTCAAAGTCCAGATCTACAGTCAGTGCAGTACCTGCTGGGCTTTGCCTCGATCCGTGCTAATCTGCGACCTTTCTGCACGATATTAATTGTAGATTAAACAGCACGTATGCCTTTCGGAATTATTGATAGCAATGTCCCCCAAAACAACTTCTCTGTTGAGTTGATTAAAGGGACGTCATACTAGTGACTTTCTCTGATCATATCCACATGGAGAATATTGCATGCCAAATAGACCCCTGTGTATCCTTCCGACAACATATCCACCATGCTATATCACGCCCACGTTAATCCGGGTCTGGCGGTCGCTGGTCTCCAGGCATATGGTGCAGACTTGCAGTGGCGGATCCAGGATTCGGTCAAGGAGAGGGCCACGTAGCAAAGTGGGCCCCCAGGCCTTGGTGGCCCCCTCAGGCCTTGGTGGCCTCTTTGACCTTGAATACAAATGTAGGCCAGAATAGACTCTTTTAGTTCAAAATATGCCTTTCACATGCCAAAATGGGCCACTACAAACCAGAATTGGCCCTGATCAAGCCAGAATGGGCCCTCTGGAGGTCAGAGTGGGCCATTTAGAAGTCAGGCTGGACCATCTGGAGATCAGAGTGGGACAATTTACTTGCGAGATGGTTGAAAACTGGAGTGTAGTTCGTTTCGAGTCGCTTCGATTAGCTATGGGCCCCTTCGGGCTATTGGGCCCCTTCGAGGCTCAAGGGGGGGGGGGGCAAGGCCGGATGCCCCCTCTGGATCCGCCACTGATATGGTGGTCACTGAGCCCCCCCCCCCCCCCGGAGTGGTGGCCGCCTTCTGGTTTGGGTTCTCCTCGCAGCTTCGTTGTGCAATGTGCGGGGAAGGGTTTGGGTTCTCCTCGCAGCTTCGTTGTGCAATGTGCGGGGAAGGGTTTGGGTTCTCCTCGCAGCTTCGTTGTGCAATGTGCGGGGAAGGGCCCTGAAGTCCGTGGATGGTTGCCCAGTTGACGTTCCATTTTGACCCACTTTACTCCTTCTCCTTCATCCCATGGCTGTGCAATGGTCCGAATGGGCCGAAGCGACAGCTTATCACAACCAAACAAAACCAACAAAAGACATGAGGAAGCATTCGACCAGAACAAGTACCTATTCATAATAAGGAGCAAAACTAAGCCATTTTGAACTTAAGATAATCGAAAATCGACTTATATAAATTTCGATTTTTGTTTTGTTTCGAGGGAATCGTTAAGGCTAAGGCAGCATTAATTTCGATCGTCGGGAATTCAATACTTTTCAAATAAAACGTATTACAAACCAAGCCATCGATACAAAATCACCGAAACAAGAATGTAAGATACCGGATATTCCTTGGTCATTAAGTAGCTTTGTAGAGACATTTAACCCGACAACGTAGAAGCTCTTCCTGCGGGCAATATGTGTGAGCTGGGTTGTATCGAGTCGGTGGGTGGGTGGCTGCCGGCTAACTTACCAGTATATGCGTGTGTGTGTGTGTGTGTGTGTGTGTGTGTGTGTGTGTGTGTGTGTGTGTGTGTGTGTGTGTGTGTGTGTGTGTGTGTGTGTGTGTGTGTCCGTCAGAGTATAAACAGGTGGTCAAGAACTCGATCTACGCCAAGTCGGGCGAACAATGCTACAGCAACGTACAGCAGGCGTTCGCCGACGTGGAGCAGCTGCTGGAACACCCCATAGGATGGCGCTCACTGACCACCGCCTTCCGGTAGGTGGTAATAACCAATTACCGGCGCATTCCAGCAACGTCATTCACCACAAACCCAGGGGATAGCACTCAGCAGCCTCCTCTGACCAAGCGGGTGCTCCCCACAGTCTGTGTAGCGGCTTTGACGGCGCTGTCGCGCTGGACGGCAGTACCTGATGCAGGTGCTGGCTCCCCACATTCTGTGTAGAGGCTTTGACGGCGCTGTCGCGCTGGACGGCAGTAACCTGATGCAGGTGCTGGCTCCCCACAGTCTGTGTAGCGGCTTTGACGGCGCTGTCGCGCTGAACGGCAGTAATCTGATGCAGGTGCTGGCTCCCCACAGTCTGTGTAGCGGCTTTGACGGCGATGTCGCGCTGGACGCCAGTAATCTGATGCAGGTGCTGGCTCCCCACAGTCTGTGTAGCGGCTTTGACGGCGATGTCGCGCTGGACGCCAGTAATCTGATGCAGGTGCTGGCTCCCACAGTCTGTGTAGCGGCTTTGACGGCGCTGTCGCGCTGGACGCCAGTAATCTGATGCAGGTGCTGGCTCCCCACAGTCTGTGTAGCGGCTTTGACGGCGATGTCGCGCTGGACGCCAGTAATCTGATGCAGGTGCTGGCTCCACACAGTCTGTGTAGCGGCTTTGACGGCGCTGTCGCGCTGGACGCCAGTAACCTGATGCAGGTGCTGGCTCCCCGCAGTCTGTGTAGCGGCTTTGACGGCGCTGTCGCGCTGGACGGCAGTAATCTGATGCAGGTGCTGGCTCCCCACAGTCTGTGCAGCGGCTTTGACGGCGCTGTCGCGCTGGACGGCAGTATCTGATGCAGGTGCTGGCTCCCCACAGTCTGTGTAGCGGCTTTGACGGCGCTGTCGCGCTGGACGCCAGTAATCTGATGCAGGTGCTGGCTCCCACAGTCTGTGTAGCGGCTTTGACGGCGCTGTCGCGCTGGACGGCAGTATCTGATGCAGGTGCTGGCTCCCCACAGTCTGTGTAGCGGCTTTGACGGCGCTGCCGCGCTGGACGCCAGTAACCTGATGCAGGTGCTGGCTCCCCACAGTCTGTGTAGCGGCTTTGACGGCGCTGCCGCGCTGGACGCCAGTAACCTGATGCAGGTGCTGGCTGACCGGTTCGAAGGCGTAGTGCAGTACAACGAGGACAACCGCGCCTTCAGCGGTCACAAGGACGCCAACATCACCATCAACACCGTCTGTGATGTGAGCACCCGTCCGAGCCTAGACGTCTGAATCTGGCTGAGCCGAGACGTCTGAATCCATGTCTTGACGTGTCTGAACCGGTCTAAACCGGGAATAGTAAAGTAACGGATTGCACAGACCATGACGGGTCGGCCAGAGATAGACAGACTGACTGATTGCAGTGTGACTTTTTGAGTAACGAAATAAGTTCAACAATGTGTTGAGCTACCTGATTCCATGGCAGTTTAAAACGCTATCAGCAGCCTAAGAATTGGTCATTTAGTTCATATTTGAGATGCGCCCGCTTATGCCGGTCTCAAGGAATAATTACGTGTAGCAATATTTTGGAGGCTATGTTATGTTTAACCCGACCTCGATTGGGGTCTCAGCCGAACGCCATTGACTGGGAGGGGGGGGGGGGGGGTGTTAAACGCCCCTGCCCGGTTGTCTTCCGAACCAATGATCGCAGCGAGATGCGCAAGGCGGCATTCGAAAGCTCTCAATGAGACGCATCTAAGACATACTCAAAAGTTTAAAATTGAGGTCATATCAGGTCACGGTCAGGCCCAAGGTCAAAATCGAGGTATTTGAGTGTATGGGCCATACTTTCCATCCAAAGTTTCGATTGCGACCACGATCACCCAAAGTGCTCTCAAAGATATAATATACATCCCGCATGAGCTAAAGTGAGATTTCTGGCAAAAGTCAATGTCAGGCTCAGGCCACAAAAGATGACTATGTGCAGATTATCTACAAAAGTCATGCAACATAAGTTTGATTGGTTATCTTACACGTATGGTGATGTCATTTCACCACCCGATTTCATTTACGTGAGATTAGTGTCAAGTTCAGGTCAAGGTCAGGTCACATAAGGTCAAAATTCAAAAAAACATAAATATAAATAACAAATGCATGTTTCTGGACCAGTTTTGTCTCGGAAGTAAAGCGGTGACATTAATTTGTTCGTAGCTAGTCATAAAACAAAAACAAAACAATTAAAAAAATATGTCATGAGTTACTCATACCTTATAAAGCATAAGTCAGTCAAAAATGGAGATATTGTTTAGAAATTTGGTTTAGGGGATTGCCCATATATGGTTCTTTGTTATATATTCCAAAGTTTTAAATATCTTTGAAAAGTTTGATTTTGTGGCAAAAAAAAGTTCTTTGGATTTGTTTTGGGGTCAAAAAACAATATTTTCCAAATCTGAGATAGCCATTTTGCATCCCTTGTCATTTGCTATCTTTTGAAGTTTTCGGATTGTATTTGCATTTTGCCTAAAATATGACATTTGTACGGTCTGCTAAAGTTGAGCTTATTTTGTCGTGAAACTCGTGTGTAGTGACGTCACTAAATTCGCTATATCTCAACAATATTAGACGAAATTCCATCATTTTAGAATAAAAGACATCAAATTGATGTAGGAGAAGATACCCGAAGTTTCAGGTTGATAGCGCTATTGTTTTTTTTAGTTATTGCGAAAGTTCGTCAGGGCTAGAAATACTGCAAACAAACTGAAAGGCTTTTCCGCGATTGTAAAATGTTAGTCTAAAGCAAACCTTATTCGTTGATACATCAGCTAAAATCATGTTTCATACTTTTGACACGGAAATTCCTGTTTGTATCACCATTTTTGCTTTATCGCTCTTTCTGTTTTAAACGTTTATTAAATCATTATAGCCGATATACCTACCATTGAAGGTAGTTTGTTTTTTACTATAATAATCGAGGAAGGTGGCTTGACCTGTGACCTGACCTGTGACCTGACATGTGACCTGACCTGTGACCTGATCTGTGACCTGACCTGTGACCTGACCTGTGACCTGACCTGTGACCTGACCTGTGACCTGACCTGTGACCGCAGATAATGAATGACGAGAGTGTCGGTGTGCCCATCGAGCGGATGTCGGCGGTGAACGCCCTGATAATGTCGATCCACGACCAGACGTGTGTCGAGCACCGCTACACAGCTCTCATCGACAGCATGCGGGACGTGGACTTCAGCAGCTCCAACAACGACGGCTGTAAGTTGAGCAACAGCACACGTGTTGTACTTGAAGTGAGTGTTACCAGTGCAGAGTGCAGAGGGCGGCAGGCTGTGGGGTCAGTATCGCTAAAATATTAATGGTGTACGCAGTGGAGAAAACGGTACTGCTTTGTCCAAACTCTTCAATATTGTTCTATAAAGTTTCATCCATGAACGTGGTTAGAAAACAACATTAAAAGCTCTGAAACCTTTTCACGCCCATGGCGATCCAGAGGTCCTTTTTTTCTCGGTAACTTGGTAACGAGCGTTGGCGACAGATTTGAGTAAGTGAAGCGACAAAAAATGGGCTTTGGGGAAGTTTGTGCCGTTGTCGGAGGATCAGAACCCGGCCGAACCGAGCAAGAGAGTGGACCTTGTTCGTTACACTTGGTTGTGCGTCCCATTCTTTGTGATAACAAAACGAGAAAGTTTTCAGAATACACAAAATGATGACTTGGGGTGAAATTGTACATTTTTTAAGCCTTAGAAAATGGTCCCAAGCACAAGAAAATACATGCTCACGCAACACAAAATATGCTTCATGGATTTCACCCACAATACAACACATAAGGTATGCTTGCAAGCAAAAATATCAACGAGTGGTTTTCTGGATCGTACAGACTTAAGGGCAATAGTTAATTAGCAGCCGCTTTTCTTTGGGGCGATCGGGTTTTCGCTTCCGGTATGCGTATTTCGGTTTCCCGCATTCTAATTGTCACTGGCTAGCGTAAAATCGGATGTCAGTCAAAAATATAGATATTGCTTTGAAATTTGGTTTGGGCATCGTCCATACTTGGTTCTCCCATATGTATTCCGGTTTTTGAATATATCTGCAAATTTTGATTTTGTGATGAAAAATATATATATTTTTTTAATTCCCTCAAATCACAATTTTCAAATATATTAAAAAATGGGAAGATATATTGGAGAACCAAGTATATCGCCCAAGCCGAATTTCAAAGCAATATCTATATTTTTGACTGACTTATGTCAGGTTTTACGCTAGCCGGTGGCAATTGAAATGCGGGAAACCGCGCGACAGGCCAGCCCGGTAGCGGCCCAGTATCGGCCCATTGACTGGCGTTATAGCGAGTGGTAGCAAGCTTGTAGCGAAGGTGAGTGGCGCAGCAAGTGTCGCATAAAAGCTTTTTCGAAAATAACTCGCGTATTTATAAACCGATTGCAATGAAACTTTCAGTACGCTACTTTTGAACAATTTGACACATACTCTCATTTCAGCCTTCATATCCTTCAGCCTTCCGCCTTGATTTTGATGCGGGTTTTGTTTCAATCACCCGAGGTGTGATGCGGCACAGCCTACATGGCCATAATGTGCTAGGCGGCATAGTATACCGGCTTAGGCGGCAGCCCACCCCTCCTTACATTGAAGCGACAAACGTCGTGAGCGACAAATCTCGCCATTTATAGATCTCTGTGGCGATCATTCCAGCAAATAGGCCACGAACTGGTAGTTGGTATGAACTGTTCAGACTGGTTATTGATTCAACTTTTTGGAACGATTCGATCATGATTCATTTTGGAATCTGAATGATTCAATAACCGTTCGATTCACGGATACAATTTTGAGAATTGATTCCTTCCGATTCAAAGAATCAAAACAAATGTTTTAATCGATTCACGTTTGAATCAACATTGAAATATATGAGGTGAATTTATGTAAAAAAATGGAAACATGCATATATATGATCATTAAAACATTGTTACAGCAATAATATTTCAGTATACATGAATGTAGCCACTGGGACTGCATGCATTTGCACAATTTACCAGTGTACTTGAATCGTTCACTCTTTTGATTCAATCAGCCTTGATTTGATGCAGGTTTTGTTTCAATTACTATTCATGAATCGAGAGACTGGTGGTGAATCAATTGTTTTGATTCAATGGATTTTGATTGCACGATTCCAATCGATTCAATCAGTGTCGAATCAATAACCAGTCTGGAACTGTCAAAGTGAAGTGTTGACATGCACTGTTTCTCTGACGATATGACGCAAAATGACGTGGCTGTTACCCACGTCACGTATGTCCACTCTGTTGACCGTGTCTGCCCGCTATTCAGATCTAGTTATCAGTGTTCCTACCCGACGGAGCTGTGTCTGCCGGCAGTCCTGCCTAACGGAGCTGTGTCTGCCGTCAGTCCCGCCTAACGGAGCTGTGTCTGCCGTCAGTCCTGCCTAACGGAGCTGTGTCTGCCGTCAGTCCTGCCTGACGGAGCTGTGTCTGCCGTCAGTCCTGCCTCACGGAGCTGTGTCTGCCGTCAGTCCTGCCTCACGGAGCTGTGTCTGCCGTCAGTCCTGCCTCACGGAGCTGTGTCTGCCGTCAGTCCTGCCTCATGGAGCTGTGTCTGCCGTCAGTCCTGCCTAACAGAGCTGTGCCTGCCATCAGTGGTCCTGCCTAACAGAGTTGTGCCTGCCATCAGTGCGCCAGTGGATCTACCAGACGTGTACAGAGTTTGGCTGGTACCAGACCTCGGACGGCGACAACCAGCCGTTCGGCCGGCACATCCCGCTCTCCTACTACGTCCAGCAGTGTATCGACGCCTACGGCCCACAGTACGTGCTGCAGACCGCAGCGGACACTCGGAGCTCACAATGGGCACGTGGGCTACTCGCATTTCGAACTATGCGTGTGTGATTATGAGCGGCTGCGGATACGTGTCGACACCGAGGTATAGTGTCTGCGTGGGCCACCGGCGGTCGCCGGAAATGTCATATTGGCACATATTGATATCGGCGGATAAGCTACAGCGTGGCATGAGAGCGGAGACAGCTGGTCTCCGAGGCGCATTGCGGCAGGGGAAAATTCTGAAAACCCGGCCGACGATGTCATAGCAATGGGTCGGGAGACAAGGTGTCTAAAATCCCAGTCAGGTGGTACCTAAATGACGTCATGATGATACGGAAATCACGGCTGAGAAATACGATTATAAAGGACAGTCTGACTCTACACTTTACGTTTTTTGTTTGTTTGCTAGCTAGCGTTTCACTAGACGGCAAGCTTAGCTACCGAAATGGACCATGCTGTGATATTGTACCCCCTGCAACAAACTCAGCCTAGTGCACTACAGTTCCCGCGATAATTTATTGGCTGCAGTCAACAGTCTGCTGAACTAAGCTCCAAGCACAAGAATACGGCGAGTAATACATGCAAGTAGTAGATACAAATAGTAGATACAATAATTCCTTTCTCCCTATCCGCATGTCAGTAAGGACATGCAAAAGCAGCCCCAATGACCCTCTGTCGGTTTTCACTATTCCATATGTCTGCATACCTTTCCATATGTCTGTATACCTATGCGTACAATGGCAGCCTAATGGAAGCCTAACGTGTTATCGGCTCCCCCGCAGGTTCGACGAGAGCTTCATCGACGCGGCGGTGGCGGCCACCAACGCCAAATACGGTGCTCGTGACCTGCCGACGTCCCGGGTGGTGCTGGTGAACGGCAGCATCGACCCTTGGCACGCCATGGGGGTGATTGTCAGCAGCGTCCCCGACCTGCCCACTGTCTACATTAACGGTACGGTGGCACCATAGGACTGGACTGGGCCGGGGAGGGGGGGGGGGCATGACTGCCATTAACGGCGTCACTACAGGACAGGCCACGGCTGCAGGCTGGGTAGTGCCGCGGGCACCGGGTACAGTTAGTTATTGAAATATTGCTTTGCATATATCAAAATGGCCTTTTCCTCCTACCGTCCTGTTCTCCGATCCTCAGACTGTCTTGTTCGAGGGCTTAGCAGCAAATGAAGCGCATGATTACCCCTAGCAGTGGCATACCTAGCTAAATGTTCTTCAGCATCTTTAAAATTCGTTGGCATGTCCTATGCACTGCAGATGACGTTGACGCTGTAACTATAGTCCGCTCGTCTGAGCCAATGTCTGAGCTGCCTTCTGCTTTGCGTGGTGTTGGCTGAGCCGCTGCCACGTCTCGTGTCCCCAGGTACGGCGCACTGTGCCAACATGTACCCTGCCCGCGCCGAGGACTCGCCGCAGCTGGTCACCGCCCGACAGCAGATCGGCGACCTGATTGGTCAGTGGCTCCAGGACTGAGCAGGTCGGCGACCTGATTGGTCAGTGACTCTAGGAGGACTGAACAGGTCGGCACCTGATTGGTCAGTGGTTCCAGGAGGACTGAGCAAGTCGACACCTGATTGGTCCAGGAGGACTGAGTTGGTCGGCACCTGATTGGTCAGTGGCTCCAGGAGGACTGAGTTGGTCGGCACCTAATTGGTCAGTGGCTCCAGGATGACTGAGTTGGTCGGCACCTGATTGGTCAGTGACTCCGAGAAGACTGGCGATCCCGGTCCTCACGGATTGGCGGCAAATCACGCTATTGAATCGATGCAAGTCTGAGGTCTGCTGCTTGTGAAGAGATGCATGCGGGCTGCATCGCAGCTCTTCTAAAAAGAGATATAGGTACGTTACGTGTTTTGGAATTGTTGTACACAAGTTTCTACGCAAGGAAGTAAATATATGCTGCTATACCTAGTTGGATATTGGTTTTGCGAAACGCCAATGCCAAGTAGGAAAGACGTTCGCCGCCATGTTTTTGGCTGCCGATATTAAAACGTATAATGCCCAAACTAACTATGTTTTGGCTTGTCACAACACTTTCGTTGGGAACTCTACATCACAGTGTTGTAAACGTAGAAAAAGCCAATTGGCGTCGGGATGTGCTTAGCGAACAGATGGCAGGCAATTAATGGCAGAAAACAGTTAAGGTTGTGAGGAGTTTTTGCTTTTAATATTCTTAAATTTTGTATGCGCTTGCCTCATGTATAGCTCTCAATACGATAATCATTTTAAAATTACCGTTTACCGTTACGAGTTATTAATCCCCAGTTTCGGAAATAAGACGCTTAAAAGTAAGACTGTCAAACTGTCATCTCGGATTTTTTTTTGTATTCGAAGTTTTGAGAAAATCAAATACATTTTTGTTTTGTTTTTACACACAAAAAAAAAAATCAGAATTATCAAAAAAACAGAATATATGTAATTGAGACGTGTTCAGTGAATATGTGAACCAAATTTGAAGTAGATATCTTCAGAAATGACTGACTTATGATTTTTAAATGGCAAAAATCGACCGCCTCTATTACTATGCATACAAAATGCATTTCCGTTTTTGCTTTTTATTTCTATTTATATGGAACAAACAATGTTATAAGGTCATTTTTCGCGTGCTAGACGAAAAACAAAAACGTCTTATGACCGTAATCTGCAGTTTGACCTCGTGACCTTTGATGATCTTGACCTGACCCAAGGTCATACACAGCTTAGAATGGTACTTAGAAGTGTCAGACACACGAATCATGCCGATTTATTGACTTCTTATGCGTTTAATATCGCAATTTTACGCGACAAATCCATCCATCGAGACCTTTCGACACGGTCAAACATTTTGTACTTGAACTGACCTGTGACGTCATCGGTGACCCTGAGGTCAACAATATTATGTTTCCTTCGATAAATGTCCCAGGGATATCGAATTCCGTTTGAATTTTTACAATCGGTCCACTTGTTTCGGAAATCCGAGGGGGGGGGGGGGGAAATAGCCCCCCCGTAAGTCGCGTAATGGAATATACCCCAGTAACTCGCGAGTTAAGATATTCTATGAAGATGTGAAAACTTCTCAAGTTAATTTTCGAGCATGGAGAACAGCTTGGCTATCTTAACTAAAAAAAGCATTGACAAGGTGAACTGTTCCCTTTAAAGGGACCAGTTCACCTTGTCAAGTTTCACCAAATTCCATTGAGAAGGTGAGCTGTTTCCTTTAAAGGGTTAAAGGGAATGTTTCACATTTGTATTGGTTTTAAACTGAAATAGCCATTATCTTTGGCCGTTATTGAAATGTCGAAAATACTAAGGTCATTTTCCCCAAAACTTAGCCGTTTTTAAGCAATTCAATGTATAGTTTGCAAATGGGGTCTAGGCTAGTGCCGTCGTTGATTGGCTGACAGATACTTTTGTTTAACCAATCCCACTTTGTCAGCCAATCAGCGGCGGTCTATAGCTCAATAATGACGTAATCATCCTAATCTTAAAAACTTAATTTGTATAAAGTTAAGTGACTTTTCGAGAAAAAAAAATATCACCATCGTTTTCAGCAGCACTTGCTTCATATTTTCGACTACAACCAGCGTATATTTGACAACTTTCAGAAAGGTGAAACATTCCCTTTAAACGGAACAGTTCACCTTGTCAATGAGGTTTTTAGTTGAGATAGCCAAACTGTTCTCCATGCTCGAAAATTAACTTGAGAAGCTTTCACATCTTCATAGAAACCCCTTAATTAATTCAGATTGGCTTACCGGAGTCCTAGAAGCCGGAACGAGTACCCACCGTGACTCCCATCGCTGATTGGCTGATTCGACGTATGATTATGACGTAACGATGACGTGTGGCTTGGGGAATAAGTATTATAAACATTTAAATATATAGCGCTGGACAAGAACATGCTGTTTCAGTACCTTATTCCCTTCATTGCACGAATTAACTTTGATAGATATATCGTGATTGTTGCTAAAATCGTTTATAAACACTTTTCTCAGCAATATCCTTAGTGAAATTATACGTCACGCGCGTGCAGATGTCGTCACGATGACATTGCCCGCTCGCGCCAGCTCCCCAGCCACCCCCCCCCCCCGAACAGCCTTCAGAAGGCGGTCACTCCCACCCCCTAAGGCGAGGCAGCCAGCTCGGCACTCGCAGAGCGCCTCGGTGAGTCGAAGCGGGGACCGCCGGCGGCCGGGCTGACTGGGCAGCAGCCGCCCTCCCATTCCAGGCTGTAGATGGAGCTGGGCGACTTCAGACGGCAGGGAGCAGCGGCAGCAGCAGCAGCGGAGACCGCAGCGATAGCACGCCCTGGCAGGAGCCGGAAACCGCAGCACGGAGCGCACCACCGGCCCCGATGAGCTCAGCGAGGGCAAGGGCAGTCCGGCGTCGGCGGCACGGCACAGGGTGCGGGACAGACTGAGCGAGGCGCGCACATGGCCGCCGACGGGGCTCGAGCCGAGCAGCCGACGCATGTAGCCAACTGATGGCACGTGCCTCGCACCGGCAGGCGCACCAAACCTCCGCAGTCTTCTCGCGCTCGCTCCCTCGTCGTTCCCTCCGAACATCTCTCGGAGGAGGTGGAGGTGGCCCGCTCGGCACCCACAGGGCACTCTGGCAAGCCAGGCCCACTCGCATTCGCCGCACCGACCAAGGCAGCAGGTCCTGGGAGCCGGCCACCGGCAGGGTTGCCAGCGCGCAGAGGGTGCCAACACTCCGCGCCGCTGTCGCAAGGCGTAGCCTCCTGGTGCTGGTAGGTCATTTTAAAGTTCAATCTTGGAAGTGAAATAAAGGTTGAAGGTGAGCAGGGGAAGCTGATAAGAAGTTGATAGACAAAGAGGAAAGGGGAGGTGATGGGAAGTGAGACGGCGAGCAGACAGGGGCCGTAAGGCTAAGCCTGTAGTCGGCACCCTTTTAGCCTTTTATTTGGAATGACCGCAAGAGAAGAGATGAAATTCAGCTTCCGAGTGATTGGCGTTTTAAGTTAATAATTATGAGAACAAACAATTAAAAACAAAACTTAACCAGGAAAATAAAGACAGACATGACAAATATGTAAAGAAATATACGTACATAAATACGTAAGTAAGTAAATACATAACCAAGAAAAATACAACAAAAAGAGATGTGGGTGGGTGTTGATAAATTGGCATCACTAGGATAGTTGGGCAGGAATTAAGGACAAGGACGGTGTGGAGTCCTGCCAGCACACATATGTAGAAAGTAATATGTATTTAGATATGATTAGTACTGATCGCGAAATATTTTCTTAGATACTTTTTTGAAAAATGATTTACTTCGTGGAACATCCTCCAACTTTGATGTTACAATAAATCACTTTGTTCCAGGCATCGGGTGCAGCAACATATACCGAAAACTTTCTGTAATTTGTGGGAGCAAAAGGCACTGCAAAGTGTTTTGGGGTTCGAACCGAACTTTGTCCGATTTGTTGGTCAGTTGAAAAGTTCAAAGCTAAGGCTGGAGGAAAGGTACTTGTCACAAAATTATGCATCACATTTATAAGAGAGATTTTGACTAAGTCATGCAAATTAGGTATTTGGTACTTCCTGAATTTCTGAACTGGTGTGATCTCAAAAGTCCGAAAGTTGACCTCTGAAAAGGTCAATCGAGGTCACAATCTCAGTGGAAACCACAACTGTCACCTGGAAACACCTGTGCATATGCTCCTGAAAAACAAACACTCGAAAACTGCAGAAGTTGCAAGCATCGATACTGCAGGACGCCAGTTGCGCCTGACATGACCTTGAGAAACAGGTCATATGTCACGGGTCATGTGGGTTAAAATTTCAAAATTTTAAGAGTATGTAGGACATTTTCCAAAATGGGGTACTGAAAGTTGCATCGAACTCTGTTGCAAACTACGCGAGTTATTCCAGAAAAAAAACGAAGGGGGGTGTGACATCCACCCCCCTTACCCGGGCGAGGGTTAATCATTTCTGAACTTTTTTTTAGCTTTTTAAAAGGTGAACAGTTTCCTTTAAGTTGTAAACGTCTTATTTACCAGTAAGGCGCCGTAGTTGGCGATGAACGAGCGAGCGCGAAGGAAATGTATGGGGAATTTCAACTCGATCGGGCAAGTAGTTTCTGAGATCCAAAAAAGAGTGCGCACGTGCAGAGGCACCCACCTTTGACTCGTGGGAAAATGGGGGCTGAGAGGACCCTAACCATACACCAAATTTGAACATATTCGGCACAGCCGTTCCAGAGATATAGAATAGGGGTGTGCACAGGCACGTAGCCAGCACAGGCACGTCCAAGGGGGGGGGGGGGAGGGGGCTCGAAAGCGACACCAATTTGGAATCAGCTATACCAACTCGAAATATTTTTGTTTAAGCTCAAGACCTGGAACTCTGAAACAAATTGCGCCACGGAGTGGCGCGAAAATGTCGAGTCTTATGCCCTGGATATGCTTTCTCATCAATGCGTCGCATTGCGTATGGTGCGGACCTCTAAGAATGGTATTGTGCGTTTAAAAGTGCGTTAAAAAAGAGCTTAAGCGAACTATTTTGCCCAATTATATAGGAAAGTAGCAAAATAACACATCAATGCGCCGACAAACGGCCCGTTATTTTGCCTTACCCGCATATAATTGAATTTGCAGTTAAATTGCGCCGCAGAGCGGCGCAAAACTTTTGAGTTTTATACCCTGGACAACTGCATTCTTACTGCTGAAAGGCCCAGGGTCCCTTCAGATCGTCTAGGGGCCCCTCCGACTTTTTCAACGCCTTTCTGACCTGTTCAGAGACTCATCTGGGATCCGCGAAAAGACATGATGTGGAGAGGGTGATATATATTAAATACAAAGAGGCCTTACTCTAAAAGAAAAAGAAAAGTCGGAGCTTGTGGGTATATATTGTAACACCCTTCGTTAGCGATTAAGAGGAATTCGGTAACATGTCATTGTTCGTCTTAAAGACGAAATGTGTTACAATATACCCGAAAGGTCCGATTTCAATATTTCTCTTGTAGACTAAGTTGTCTTTGTATTTAATCTTCATCTGGGATCTCTATACGTGCTTTGGGCCCTTCCGGTCTGACCAGGGACTCCTCTGACCTTCCCAGAAGTCCCTCTTGTGTGTCAACGGGCCCATTCGGCCTGTTCAGAGGCCCTTCCGACCTGGCCAGGGACTGCACTGGCTGCTTTGTCGCCCTGCCGACATGCTCAGGGGCCCCTCCGACCTGCCCAGGGGCCCCTTCAGTCTGACTAGGAACTCATCCGGCATGTTCAAGGTCCCTTCCGACTGGCCCAGCGACCCTTTCGGTCTAGCCAGGGGCCCCTCTGACTTGCCCAGGAGTCCCTCCGATCTGCCCAGCGACTCTTCTGGTCGGACTGCGCTGGCTGCTTTGTCACCCTGCCGACATACTCAAGGGGCCCTCCGACCTGCCCTGGGGCCCCTCCGTGCTGGATAGGGGCCAATTCGGCATACTGAGGGGCCCTTCTTACCCGCCCAGGGGTCCTTTCGGTCTGGTCAGGGGCCCCTCCGCTGATCTGCACAAGGGCCCTTTGAACTTCCCAGGTGCCCTCTGGTCTGTCCAGGGGCCCTCCAGCCTTCTAAGGGGCCCTTCCGATCTGGCAAGAGACTGCGCTGGCTGCTTAGTCGCCTTGCAACTTGCTCCGAGGGCCCTCCGACCTGCCCTGGGGCCCCTCCGTGCTGACTAGGGCCATTCGGCATGTTCATGGGCCATCCTGACCCACTTAGGGGCCTTTTCGGTCTGGCCAGGGGCCCCTCTGACATGCACAGGGGCCCTTTGAATTTCCCAGGGGTCGTCTGGGGTCTGTTCAAGGACCCTCTAACCTGCTCAGAGGCCCTTATGACCTGGCAAGAGACTATGCTGGCTGCTTTGTCGCCCTGCCAACATCCTCAGGGGCCTGTCAACCTGCCCAGGGGCCCCGCTGTGCTGGTTAGGGGCCCATTTGACGTGTTTAGAGAGCCCTCTGACCCGCTCAGGGGCCCTTTCGGTCTGTCCAGGGGCCCTTATGACATGCACATGGCTCTTTGGAATGTCCAAGGGGCCCTCTGGTCTTTCAGAGAGGGTCCTGGTGGCCCTAATGGGCATTTTAAGTGCTCTAAACTCTCTAAAGACCACGCTTCGCGTGGTAAAGTGCCAATGATCCGCGCGCTGCGCGCGCCGAAAAGGGCCATCCGCCGCCGAAAAGGGCCCTCTTGGCCTCCAGGGGGGGGGGGGGGTGCACCCGCCGCCCCCCCCCCCCCCCCCCCCTTGGCTGCGTACCTGGGTGTGCAAACACAATCGACTCAGCCGTTCCTGAGATACAGAATAGGAGTGTGCACGTGTGCACGTGCAGAGGCCCTGACTTGTGGGAAACTGGCGGACGAGAGGTGCCTAACCACACACCGAATTTGAACACAATCGGCTCAGCCGTTCCTGAGATACAGAATAGGGGTGTGCACGTGCGCACGTGTGGAGGCACTCCACCGCTAACTTGTGGGAAACTGGCTGATGAGAGGTCCCTAACCACACACCAAATTTTAACACAATCGGCTCAGCCGTTCCTGATATATAGAATAGGGGTGTGCACGTGCGCACGTGCAGTGAATAGCATCTCAGACTCGCACCTGGATGTTGACGAGGCCGTCGCCCACTTGGTAGAGCCAGAGAGAAGCAGATTCGAAGACCTGCTCACAGAGTTTCCCAGTGTTTTCACAGGTTTAGGCAGTACTAGCCTTGTGGAGCACAGCATCCCAACTGGCTCAGCCAGGCCAGTGTCGCAACACTACAGACGAACGCCGGTCCATCTCAAAGACAATGCAAAGACCCAGATCGACGGCTTGATGGACCAGGGGATCTTGGAGCCAGTCAGTGAGTCCCAGTGGGCCAGTCCCATGGTATTGGTGTAAAAGTCAAACGGTGACATTCGGATATGTGGTGACTTTCGCAGACTGAATAGTGTTACGGTTCCCTCAGTTCAAGTGATCCCCAGGACTGACGACTGTCTGAATCGTCTCTCTGGAGTGAACTGGTTCACCACTGTCGACCTCAATCAGGCTTATCACCAAATTCCCATCAAAGAGTCTTACATATAAGACAACCGTCGCCACAGAATTTGGGCTTCACCACTACACCACCGCCGTCGCCCACTTGGCGACGGTCTGATGGGGATACCACATACGTTCAACAGAGCGCTGGCTATGGCACTGTCTGGTATTTCCCCCAATGTGTACATACAGTATTTTGACGACATACTGGTCTTGGCAAAGGACCTCTCAGAGATGTATGCAAACTTGAGGGATGTGCTATCTCACCTTCAGGCAGATGGGTTCACCTGGTGTACTTAGTTTATGTGTGTCTTCAAAGCGGTGTGCTGATGTGATGTGTGTCTCCAGAGTGGTGTGTGTCTTCAGAGTAGTGTGCTGAGGTGGTGTGCGTCTTCAGAGTAATGTGCTGAGGTGGTGTGTGTCTTCAGAGTGGTGTGCTGAGGTGGTGTGTGTCTTCAGAGTGGTGTACTGAGGTGATGTGTGTCTTCGGAGTGGTGTACTGAGATGGTGTGTGACTCCAGAGTGGTGTGCTGAGGTGGTGTGTGTCTTCAGAGTGGTGTGCTGTGGTGGTGTGTGACTCCAGAGTGGTGTGCTGAGGCGGTGTTTGTCTTCAGAGTGGTGTGCTGAGGTGGTGTGTGTATTCAGAGTGGTGTACTGAGATGGTATATGTCTTCAGAGTGGTGTGCTGAGGTGGTTTGTGTCCTCAGAGTGATGTGCTGAGTTGGTGTGTGTATTCAGAGTGGTGTGCTGAGGTGGTGTGTGTATTCAGAGTGGTGTACTGAGATGGTATGTGTCTTCAGAGTGGTGTGCTGAGATGGTATGTGTCCTCAGAGTGGTGTGCTGAGGTGGTGTTTGTCTTCAGAGTGGTGTGCTGAGGTGGTGTGTGTCCTCAGAGTGGTGTACTGAGGTGGTGTGTGTCTTCAAAGTAGTGTGCTGAGGTAGTGTGCGTCTTCAGAGTGATGTGCTGAGGTGGTGTGTGTCCTCAGAGTGGTGTGCTGAGGTGGTGTGCGTCTTCAGAGTGGTGTGCTGAGGTGGTGTGTGTCTTCAGAGTGGTGTGCTGAGGTGGTGTGTGTCTTCAGAGCGGTGTGCTGAGGTGGTGTGTGTCTTCAGAGTGGTGTGCTGAGGTGGTGTGTGTCTTCAGAGCGGTGTGCTGAGGTGGTATTTGTCCTCAGAGTGGTGTGCTGTGGTGGTGTTTGGTATGAGTGACCCATTCTGACCCCATGACCTTGTGTCCAGCAGGACTCTGGTCTGAGTGGCCTATCCTGACCCCATGACCTTGTGTCCAGGAGGGCTCTGGTCTGAGTGGCCTATCCTCACCCCATGACCTTTTGCCCAGCAGGGCTCTGGTCTGAGTAGTATCCTCATACCATGGCCTCACTGATATTTTAGCCAGCCCGATGGATATGATCTGTATTTAACATTAACTCGAAATGCGACCGAATTTGACCATCTGAACTTTGAATTTTCGACCGACTCGACTAACTGCGAGCGTCTGTCTGGGAAAATGTTCTTTGTCGTGTCCTTTCTTTCGGGATTGGATGTGATGACGTAGGCAGAACATACAAATGGTTTTAGAACAGCGACTATTTTAAATCATCGCTTAATGCGGTGCTAATATTTGCTGAGGTGATTCTGTTTATGATAACATTAGTATCACATGCATTTGTCAATATTCTGGATAATATTCTGTTTTAAAGCATGACTATAAATCCTAAGTCTGGGTCCAATACCCAACATCACATTTGTTCGACCTTCCACAGTGCGACATCCCCAGCTGGGCCACTGGGCGCGACCTGCCGGCGCCCAGCGGGAATGGCGGGCGAGACCTGCTGGCGCCCAGCTGGAGTGGAGGGCGCGACCTGCCGGCTCCAAGCGGGAGCGACCTGCTGGCGCCCAGCTGTAGTAGCGGGCGGGACATGCCGGTGCCCAGCTTGAGTGGCGGGTGCGACTTGCCGGCGCCCAGGGGGAGTGGCGGGCGCGACCTTCTGGCGCCCAGCTAGAGTGGCGGGCGGGACCTGCCGGCGCCCAGCTGGAGTGGCGGGCGCGACTTGCCGGCGCCCAGCGGGAGTAGCGGGCACGACCTGCCGGCGCCCTGCTAGTGTGGCGGGCGGGACCTGCCGGCGCCCAGCGGGGACAGCGAACCTGGCCCCATCTCAGATCAGCCGGCGCCTCATAGGCCTGAAACGGCGTATAGAGCCTATGCGGTCAAGAATTGCCGGGTGGACGTCGCCGAAAGTGTAAAGAAGATGAAAGGCATCATGTATGGGTAGCGGAAGGGACGAGTGATGTCATGTATGGGGATGGAGCGGGACGAGGGCTGCAGAGAGTGGGGAGGGGGAGGGACGAGTGCTGTAGAGTGTTGGGAGGGGAGGGACGAGCGATGTGGAGTGTGGGGAGGGTGAAGGGCCAAGTGGTCATGTGTGGGGAGTGGTGAGGTATCATGGCGGGGAACAGTGCAGTTTTTGGTCACGAGGAACAATAGAGTACGATACCGAGCTGTGCCGGCACCATGCATCGGGAGAGTCGTGCGCGATTTTCTACCGGTGAAGAAGCGGCCATTAGACGAGAGGCACGGCGCATGTCCTGCAGGTGCAAATCAGTCGGTACAGAACATGTTCTCGCGTCCATGTCACGGCACAGGCCACTTTTTGACTTGCGGTGTCACAAAACAGTGGAGAACAGACTCAGGAGCGCACTACGTTGACTTAACACGCGCCCTGGAGGGCTTCTAATAATTACACGCCCTGGAGGGGGCGGGAGGGATTTCGCCCCCATGATCTCAAAAACCACGCAACGTAGCGACAAGTGGAAAACGACGTTAGATAGCTGGAGACAAGCATTTTCTAAAGTATTTCGTTCGTGTTTTTCTTCTCAGGTCAATATTGAGGTCACCAGAGGTCATCACCCAGCCAGCAAACCCGCTCTGATCGGGAGCGGGATTCCAGAGCGAATCCCAGACAGTCAGGTTTGGGATTTTCTTAGAATCGGATTGGGATATGAAACACTTCGTACGGGAAATTAAGTCCGTTTGCCCCACCGTTCCCCAAACTTTGCCCGTACGCACGGTTGGGACGCACGGTGCGTTCCCCGAGCCGCCTATGGTGAATACGCATTGCAAAATATCCGGTCCCGATCGGGAATCCCAAACGTTTCTCGTGCGTCCGGTTGGGGCGCCCCGCGCGTTCCCCTAGCCGCCTATGTCGAATATGCATTGAAAAAGGTGCGATCCTGATCGGGAATCCCAAGCGTTCCCCGTGCGTCCAGTTGGAACGCCCCGCACGTTCCCCGAGCTGCCTTTGTGGAATACTCATTGAAAAACGTCCGACCCGATCGGGATCCCCAACTGTTCCCCGGACTGGAATCCCGACCGAATCCCAAGCTGCCACATTCCAGCATGGACCGCCTGCGGCACTATACGTGCAAACAGATCTTCTCTCAAAATACACTATAACAAATGATGTTAAACGTATATTAACACCACCAGCAAGTCACACACACACAGTCGTGTCTTCATCTCACTGCGCCACACTACGCACGGCGCTGGATATATCGTGCGGCACCAGTTCGAAGTCAGCCGCCGGCTCCACTGTATCCGCCGACGCCCCGGCGATCTCTGGCGAGCACTTGATGTTTGGTGTTACCGTTGACTGAGCACCCGTTTCTTCCTGGCCGGCTCCGCGCCCACGCGGCGATCTTAGGCACCCGACAGCCACCGGGAGACGTGGCGGCACTTGTCTTGGCGGGTCGCCTTCCATATCATGAATAGTGTGTCTGCGAAATGTTATAAAGTTATTGCCACCATTAGTTGCGCAAATCAATTGTAGGAACTAGGAAGACTTGACAAAGATGGGATATCACCACGGACTTAGCACTCAGCGTACTTAGCATCGGCGCACCGGTGCTGGGTCTCGGTGCTGAGTCAGGCTAGAACCAAGAAAACAAAACAAAAAACAGCTAGCCGAACCAACCCTGAGCCCAATTTCATACAAATAAATTAACTTTTATGTTGTGTAATGGCGCCACGCACTTCAACATACCCACACGCTTTTACCCTCAATTTCTCAAATGAAACCTATTGGCGTCTTTTCGACACTATGCCTGTTTTATCATAGCCCCTTGCACCAGTACGCCGTCACACACAACTTCAAAAGTGAATTTTTGTATTTATAAAATTGGCTTCTGGTGGCGATAATCTACGAAAAACCGATCCTTTGGATAGCTTCAGTTCGAAAATATTAATGAACGCACGCATCAAATAAACGCACGCATTTCACACTCACAGCTCACAAATAGGTACTTAACTCCGATCACGACGCACCATTGAAAGCCTTCTGCAACACCACGTTAAGTTGAACACTGGTAATGGTCCGGCGCCACTCACAACACTGCCGCGCAAACAGGGCCTCGGCGCCAACTTCCGCGCGGACGCGTGGTTTGAAAACTGTTTGCACGACCACCCATTGGCTGATCCAGGGGGGTGGGGGCGATTTTGGGCGGGCATGTGCCGGTCTGAATTTGTACGGATTCCCCAAGAAAGCCCAGACTCTGATTGCTGTGAAAACGGAGCAAATTCCAAGTGTTCCCGAGGTCCGTGTTATGTGCAATTTACACAAGCAAAGCCCAATTCTGAGGTCGGGGAAACAAAGAAAATCCCAAGCGTTCCTGAGATCCTCAATCGTGCGTTTTCCCCCAAACAAATCCTGACTCAGCCGGTCGGGAAACGAAGAAAATCCCAACCTTCCCCAATCGCTGACCAGAAAGGACGGAATCCGATTGGGGAACGATTGGAGAATCTCAAAGGTTTCCCAATCGTTTGGGGAACAGTTGGGTTCCCCAAGCCTTCCCCAACCTTCCCCGAGCATTCCCCAACCGAAATGCTGACTGGGCAAGGGTCAGATTTTCAAGTTTTCAAGACTTCGCTTCGAACAACCCCACATATCTCGAGAACTATGACAGTTAGCAGCAAACCGAAAACAGCAATCGCAAGCCCTTGCACAATGCAATCGACAGAGATGTCTTCAGATTTGAGCTCAGGTAAAAAATTTAGGCTCCAGGTCATCAAATGTCAAAAAGGTGTTTTTTTTTGCAAAACTGTTTTTTGCAAAAAACTTCTTTTTTTCTAATAAATTATAATAAAAGGTTCTGGAGTCATTTCCTTATGAAGTCCTGCAAGATTGAAACTGATCGGCGTAAAACTGTGGCTGTGGTACTACTGCAAACGTTTTGGAGTTTAGGTCATCACGTGACCTGATCCTGACCTGACCTGATATGACCCGAGACCAATAATTTTACATAATGTGGGAAGTTTATTTCTGAACAGGTGTGCAAAAAACGGCGGCGCTGCGCGCCGCCGTTTTTTGCGCTATCCTTGAAAAACCGGAGGGTGGGCGGATTTCGCCTCCCCTCCAGGGCGCGTGTTAACTCGCATGGATCCACGGGACTAGATTTCCCGGGTAGAGCCGTGTTGCATTCGGGGTTTGGTGAAATAAAACCGACTTGCGAGCTGCGTTATTTCGGTAAACAGGTTCTGGAGTCATTTCGTTGACAGGGTTCAGTTTGGTGTAGTTCTAGTTTTACGTTTTAGCTGTACCGTTGCGTACATCCGTGTGTCCTTTGTTCTGCGTGAGTAACGTTACGAGTATCGCATGAACGTCGATATAGCAGTGTGTGGAAAATGGAAACGCAGATATAACAGTGTGTAGAAAACGAAAAAAAGCAAAGCAGTTCGAATACAGCAATTTCATCTGGGAAATCAATGCTTTGTTTATTCTTATGTTCGGGTTGTCATACAGACGCAGACAGTACCGCCGGCGATACGCAGTGACATAACATCTCACCCAACTTTCGCAGCTGCATCGGCTACTCGTTCCACAATCGCCAAGTGATTTCATTCAACTGATGTGGTGACGTCACTAACAATTCGCCTTCACCTCACTTTCACCTCAACCTTCACCTCGCACAGTGTCAGGAAGGAAGGTAGACCCTTCAAATACGTACAGAGAGGCGCCGATTCCTTCACGAAGAAGTAGGTCTGACTTAACCCTATTTGTAACAGGCTCCTGGCTACCCCTATTTGTAACAGGGGGGGGGGGCGGATTCCGACCCCAGGAGATCTCGAGATCTACCCGTTTGATTTTCAAAAATGAAATGGCGTTTGGTTCCCCTCAACACGATCTACATTTCTAAATAATACAAAATTTACATTTTTGATAGGGGGCAACAGAGGGGCAAAAACCACAAATGTTAGTCGTATGTGTGATCCAACACAGCTGTCATGTTTATCAACCGATTTTAACTCAACCAATGGGAATCGATAGAGATTGAATTGGAAATTGATATATGGCGGTGAATTGTGAAAATTCAAAAATAATAGACGTATGCAGGTCACTCAATATGAGGGTGAAGTAAATGCATAATAAAACCATTTTTAGATGTTTTTTGTTGTTGATAAATGCAATGGTATGTTATTGTGACATTAGACAAAACAGTTATAAATCATATTTTTTTGCCATAGGCGGTACCAGGTTAGGGAAAAAGGGAAGTCAAATTGGAAAAAAAGATATTAACCGCAGGCAAGTTGCTACCCAGCACTATAAATAAGTTACTGATCGTAGATAGTTCCTTTTTGCATGTTGTACTTCATCATAGGCATATCCAGCATCCAAACTGGGGAGGCGCAAAACCTTTTGATAAGTATATTATCCGCTATTATGATACTAACTAGTCAACAGTGCCTACTTCACTTACAACTTCAATTCACATTGCTTACCCCCTTTTTACCCTACCTGGACTCGCCTATTATCTTATAATCATTCGTAGAGTACCCTGTGGTGCGTGTGTCATACGAAAACTGCATTATGTTTTTTGCGATTGGAGACGATACTTGTCAGATCCTGACATTAACGTGGATGCGTCATAAATGTATCGAAAGTGTCATTTATCCAGCGCTTTTATGCGACATTATTGCACTATATTCAGACAGTGCGATATTTACGAAGATTGTCTCAGAGGCGGTCCCAGGCGGTCGGTTTGTGGGGATCAAGTAGGTACTCCCCAAAAAACTGTGAAATTATGTTAACTTGGGTTGCGCTCGCTTCTGCTCTGTTATCTTTAATATTTCCTTCAATATTCTTTAAAATATTACCCGTGACCTATCACCTGTTTTTCAAGGTCATGTCAAGCGCAACTGGCGTCCTGTATCTTATGCACTTTCTGAGAGCTTGCTGTACAGGAGCATATGAGTAGGTGTGAGCAGGTGACATTTGCAGTGTTCACTGAGACCTTTCAGAAGTAAACAGAGGTCACTGACCTCTGATTCATAACAAGGAACACGCTCGTTCTTGAATCGAATATCTAGCTCAATTAGGGGCGAAACGCCAAGGGGATCGTACCAACCTATCACCCCCCCCCCCCCCATCTGCACTGTCACGTAGGTATCCGACGCTGCACTGGCGAGAGTTAACCCTATGTGTAACAGGGTGGGGGGGGGGGGGGGGCAGATTCCGCCCACCCCTCATGTTTTCCCCAGATATCTCCAGAACGGCTGGGAGAAGGCCCATTAAATTTTAGGACTTTTCCTCAAACAGATTTTCACATATAGAGTCAAAATTTTGAGTTCTTAACCTGAACAGAGGCGGTTCCAGGGCACGGTTTTTGGTGGGTTCGGCGGCGACATTTGCGATAATACGGAAATGCGATCTTCACGGTTTCTTCCTAACTGCCTCAAGTATGAAGGAGTTACATCGGTTTACGGTGATTGCAACAAGAGCAAATTAGTTTATGTTAATGAAATATCATAAAAATTGCATGGCAGAGGCGGTTTCAGGGGCTTGAAAAGGGGGGGGGATCCAGGAAGTATTCAATGCTTGGCGGGAAGCCAATAAAGCAATGTATGGGGCGTTTATAGCTATCAAGATGTACAAGATAGCTTCTGCTTCCATTATTTGCATAATGTATTACATATAGAGTTTCGGGGGCGTGTTCAGGCACATGAAAAGGGGGGTGATTGACATGGTGATGACGATATGCCAGCGATTACGGCGCAATAGACGGTTGGCTTATAATGATATATGCACATATGAGGCCAAAAAAGGGAAGAAAGTCATTTTTTGCAGAGGCGCGCTCAGGAATGGAAGAAAGATGGTCATATTTTTGCAAGGAAACTAAGAGGCAGGGGCCTACAATGACATAACATCTGCAACTGTCTTATATACAAGATGCGCTCATGGCTATTGCTACACAACTCTGTTAATGTACCTACACACAGTTATAATACCAGGGTTAATCAGCACAGAAGGTAATGATACATTAAGTGAGTTGTTAAAAACATGTACACCTACCCTGAGCTTGACGTTGCTGCATAGGGCTTTCCGACCACTTCAACTGCAAACTTTCATCAGTCAGACAGCGACTGTCTTGGAAAATTTTCCGCACTGGCTGACCTTGCCATGGGTTTTTCTTGTATGTTTGTAAATATTGTGCTCTGTACCCTTCCAAGAGCATCCTATGTAGCCACATGTACACTTCTTCCTTACACGTGTTTTCTTTCCCATTAGCTCTTTGTCCTCGTTTTCAGCCCTGCCAGTTGCACTCTGATTCGCGCCCCAACTCGTGGGTAAACGAGTCTGGCGCCTCTTTTCTCCATTCGTATCCATTCTTAAATGAAATGATGCACACATGCAATTTACACCAGCCACAATCAACAAAATCACGAAAAATCACGTGCTTGTCACACAAAAACGGCTCGTACAAAAACCCGCGAGACGGCTCGGAATTCAAAACAGTTCAAGTTCTGTCCAATCCAACGAAAAACGCAAGGTTCTAGTTTCTTCTAAATTAGCTGACGTCATTAGCCCAATTTCGTGTCAAATCCAACGGAGACCATTTTAGTTCCAACCATCTTTAGTTCATAGCGCCGGTCATCGCAAGATGGCCACTGGTCGTCCATTGGATTTTGCATTGGTCTACTCTGACGAGCGCTGTCGACTAGACGGAGACTACGGCGACGTGCTGAATTCTACCAGCATTTGGTATTGGTGATGGAAGTTGCGGGAATGCGAAAAATGATCTTATGCAGCATCTTATTATTAATTATGGTCTAATTTATCATCTTTTTATGATATTATCTTATCTTATCAAAGAATGTAATTAAATGAATGAATTAAATTAATGATCGAAGAGCTTAACCCTATTTGTAACAGGGGGGGGGGCGGATTCCGCCCCCCCCCCCCTCATGTTTTTCGCAGATATCTCCAGAACAGCTGGGAGCAGGCCCAATAAATTTTGGGACTTTTCATAGAATTGAACTCCGCATTTGGAGTCGAAATTTTGAGTTCTTAACTTGAACAGAGGCGGTTCCAGGGCACAGTTTTGGGTGGGTTCGGAGGCGACATTTGGCGAAAATACGGAAATGCGATCTTCACGGTTTCTTCCTAACTGCATCAAGTATGAAGGAGTTACATCGGCTTACCGTGATTGCAACAAGTGCAAATTAGATGATGTTAATGAAATATCATACAAAATTGCATGGCAGAGGCGGTTTCAGGGGCTTGAAAAGGGGGGGGGGGTTCCAGGAAGTATTCAATGCTTGGCGGGAAGCCAATAGAGCAATGTAAGGGGCATTTATAGCTATCAAGATGTAAAAGATAGCTTCTGCTTCCATTATTTGCATAATTTATTACATATAGAGTTTCAGGGGCGTGTTCAGGAACATGAAAAGGGGGGTGACTGGCATGGTGATGACGATATGCCAGCGATAACGGCGCAATATACGTTTAGCTTATAATAATATATGCACATATGAGACCAGAAAAGGGAATAAAGTAATTTTTTTGCAGAGGCGCGTTCAGGAATGGAAGAAAAGGGGTCATATTATTGCAAGGAAACTAAGAGGCATGGGCGTACAATGACATAACATACTGCAGTTTTCGGATGAAACACGCACCACAGGCTACTCTACGAACGTTTATAATATAATAGGCGAGCCCAGGTAGGGTAAAAAGGGGGGTAAGCAATGTTAATTGAAGTTGTAAGTGAAATAGTCACTGTTGACTAGTTAGTATCATAATAGCGGATAATATACTTATCAGAAGGTCTTGCGCCGCCCTAGTTTGGATCCTGGATACGCCTATGATGAAGTACAACATGCAAAAAGGAACTATCTATGATCAGTAACATATTTATAGTGCTGGGTAGCAACTTGTCTGCGGTTAATATTTTCCCCCATTTTACCCCCCTTTTTCACTAACCTGGTGCCGCCTATGGCAAACAATATGATTTATAAATTTTTCTAATGTCTCAATCACACCATTTCATTTATAAAAAACATCAAAAAATGGTTTTATTACGCATTTACTTTACCCCCATATTGAGTGACCTGCACACGCCTATGATTTTTGAATTTTCAAACGTCACCGTCATATATCAATTTCCAATTCAATCTCTATCGATTCCTATTAGTTGTGTTAAAATCGGTCGATAAACATGAAAGCTATGTTGGATCAAAAATATCACAAAAATTTGTAATTTGTGCCCCCCTGTTGCCCCCTATCCCAAATGTATATGTTTGTATTATTAATAAATGTAGATCGTGTTGAGGGAAACCAAACACCGTTTCATTTTTGAAAATCGGACGGGTAGATCTCGAGATCTCCGGGGGGCGGAATCCGCCCCCCCCCCTGTTACAAATAGGGGTAGCCAGGAGCCTGTTACAAATAGGGTTAAGTGCTGACCCAAGGGTGTTGTTGCCTGTTCCAACCATAGGTAGGTACCCCATAGGTATATCATCATCATCATCATGGTATGGATTGAAGTCGACCAGTTCTTGTTTTTGTATCATTTGGGGCAGGGGCGTCGCCACGGTTTCAAAACTACTAAGGACACATTGATTCCTACCCGAGGCCACTTTCACCTCTGGGGGGGGGGGGGGGGGGGGAGGGTGCGGGTCGGAAATATTTATAACTCAATTCTTTCCATGCAACGCTCATAGGCGTAATATTAATGAGCTCAGCAGAATCCCATTTTATCTAGTGTTAACTGAATCGCTCAGTATACGGACATTGGTCGAGTTTTTTGTTTACTTCTTTGCACTTACAAAAACAACATCTGGAAATTTCCTTCTTAGGATGCCCAAAAACGCTGCAAAAATACATTTTAAGCATGCATTAGACTTGTCTTGGGGGGGGGGGGAACCCCGTTCCCCCCCAAATAGTTTGGCCCCCCTTTGACCGTCTTGGGGGAGGCATAGCCCCGTTTGCCCCCCCCCCCCTGGATCCGCCTATGCGACCACGTATGGCCAAATCTGTGCTTTCAAGGGCGTCGCCACTCGCCTCGGTCCCAACGTTACTTGGAAAAATTCCACAGTCCACAGACAGTCCTTAGTAGATTTTGAGGATTTGAAAATTACTAGGGGCAATGTCCCTAGTGTCCCTAGTGGTGTCGACGTCCATGATTTGGGGCGCTATCCCGCTAATAAGAGACGAAATATATTGAAGGAAAATATACAAATCGCCACAGCCGTCTCAGCTTTGGCAGGGTTCCATGGACAGTGATAGTGGGTGCGGAATTTGGATGCTCTTCATTGGGCTGCTGATGTGAGCATTGGTCTGTTCCCATGGACACACTGGGGGGGGGGGGGGGGGCAAAAACAAAGGTTATTAGTGTTTTGAATTTCACATGTCATCAAAGAGCGTTGACCGAAGGTTTAACTGGTAACTTGGGTACCGGTGTGGTTCGAGGTTCGGGTTTAGAGGTGCCACTTTTCTACCCGCTTACCCACGATACGTGGGTAGTTACTACCCACGTGGGTAGCTGTGGGTAGCACATGCAATCATTTGGCTGAAGTGGGTAGTTGGCAGGTAGCATAATTTTCTAATTTTCAAAAAAGGAAAGTTTTAACCCGTATTCCAGTGAATGCGCTTTCATTTCAGCAATATCATTCATGTTTATTGCATGAATTTGCATAATTTAAAGGTTTTTTCTTTAATTTTATTCAATCCCAAAATAGTACAATTTATGTTGAGGGTAGTTTTAGCAGATTTACTGAAGCTCTTCTTTTGCTCATAGTCATGCGAAGTGGTCGTCCAGGTTCAAGCATAGTGGTCGCCAACGTGGTTGGCAGGACATAGCTTTTTTAGACCCCTGGTAATCGGCTAAGTTTATAAGTGTATCTTCTTTTATGTAACTTGGTATAGGATTAGGGATTTCTGAGGCTATTTCTAGATAGCGATTGGCTAGTATTTCTACAACATCTTGTGGATCTGTTACGTAAGTATTCCGCCCCCCCCACCTCTGGTTTTCTCGTCATAACTATCAAACTAACTATTGTATTCGCTTCAAATTTTGCATAGCTGTTCATTGATCTTTGTTTGCACTTGTGACCGAAACAAAAATAATATATCATGTCAGGTCAGGTCACAGAGTCACGATATGTGACCTCACCTCTTAAAATGTTTACAGTTTTGTCACAGCTTGAGTATTTGACCGATTGATCTGAAACTTGCAGAACTTCATCAAGACATCAAACCTGACAAATTGTTTATCGCGATTTTTTTATATCGGTGACCTAAGGTCAGGTCATTTTTTGACGTCACATACATTATTTTGCCAATAACTTTCGAAAAATCAAAGATGTAACGTTCAAATAGTACCATTGGATTTGTCTCGTCAAGGCGCGTCGATCTATATCTAATTTGAAGTGTTTAGGTCAACAAGTGACCTTGACCTGAGGTCAAATATTGACATTGACATATCTGGGTCGTACAGGATGTTCTTCGAATCGTCTTGACAAGAGGAGCACGTTGGTGTTACCTAAAAAAATATAACTTGAAAAGGTAAGAAGTTATTCACAATAAACTGATATAAACCGTTTGTGATATTGTTGATAACTTCTGTAGTATACACTTTTGAATTCAATTCAAATATTCACCTGAAAATAGATCCAGCGACGACGACGTGGATACGCACTGCATACTGGTGTCGGCTCAAATCACTGGTAGGAGGGTAACGCATGTCAAGCCAGCCGGACATGGGTTGTCAGCGTCGCCCGCGCCACCCTGCCTTTATATTGCCTTGTTTGCGGCGTCTCGCTATATGGTAGACGGCGGCGGGGGCGGCGGGGAGGCGGCGGGGAGGGTATTGTGCGGGGTTCCAGAACACACGAACCGCTGATTATCCAGTCACGTGGTGTGGTTTTCATTAGTACGTGCTCGGCAGTGTGTGAGTGACAGCGGCGGACGTCAGTGTGTCTCCTCTCGTGATGTCTCGATTCCGGCCGCGCCGGCTGACGGCTGTCGAAGCCGCTCAGCTGATCACGGAGCAGGCCCAGGACAGTGAAGCTAAGGACGAGCTGTTAGACTCGGACGATGAAGGTGACGCCGAGCCAGAATCGTGGAGCAGACCCTGGACAGTGAAGCTGAGGACGAGCCGTTAGACTCGGACGATGAAGGTGACGCCGAGCCAGAATCGTGGAGCAGACCCTGGACAGTGATGCTGAGGACGAGCCGTTAGACTCAGACGATGAAAGTGACGCCGAGCCAGAATCGTGGAGCAGACCCTTGACAGTGAAGCTGAGGACGAGCCGTTAGACTCAGACGATGAAGGTGACGCCGAGCCAGAATCGTGGAGCAGACCCAGGACAGTGAAGCTGAGGACGAGCCGTTAGACTCAGACGATGAAGGTGACGCCGAGCCAGAATCGTGGAGCAGACCCAGGACAGTGAAGCTGAAGACGAGCCGTTAGACTCGGACGATGAAGGTGACGCCGAGCCAGAATCGTGGAGCAGACCCAGGACAGTGAAGCTGAAGACGAGCCGTTAGACTCAGACGATGAAGGTGACGCCGAGCCAGAATCGTGGAGCAGACCCTGGACAGTGATGCTGAAGACGAGCCGTTAGACTCAGACGATCAAGGTGACGCCGAGCCAGAATCGTGGAGCAGACCCTGGACAGTGATGCTGAAGACGAGCCGTTAGACTCGGACGATGAAAGTGACGCCGAGCCAGAATCGTGGAGCAGACCCAGGACAGTGATGCTGAAGACGAGCCGTTAGACTCGGACGATCAAGGTGACGCCGAGCCAGAATCGTGGAGCAGACCCAGGACAGTGATGCTGAAGACGAGCCGTTAGACTCGGACGATGAAAGTGACGCCGAGCCAGAAGTTTTAGAAGTTGTAAATGAAGATGAAAATGTGCCGCTTCAAGCCGAAAGCGATGAAGATGATGAGGAAGACGGAGAGCCGACTCCTCAACTCAACAGACGGCGAATGGAACGAGAAGAAACCAGATCAGAGAAAAAACTATCGGAAGCCGTGCTGCAGTCTCTGGAGCAACAAGATGAGGTGTTTGTTGCATCTACTCGCCGGGAAGGTGTAACAGCAGAGTGGTAAACAAATCCAGGGCGGACACAGCGGCGGCGGGACCACGTAAACATCATGCGGGAAGTCGAAGGTCTGAAAAGCAACGCAGCAAGACGGATAAGCACGGAACTGGATGCGTTCCTCCTGTTTTTTTTTTCCCGAAGATATCCTGGACGAGATAGTGAAACGGACCAATGAAAAACTTGAAGAACGGAAAGAAAAGCTCAGGGAAAGCACAGCGGAGAGTGACTGGCGCAAATGTGAGTACCAGTTCGCGCCTCTTGACCGCAAAGAACTGCTGGCGTGTCTCGCTCTGAATGTGCTGAGAGGAACTATTCCGCTGGAATCAGCTACAGAGCTGTTCAAAGTGGCTTTCTCCCCACCACCGTTCCGCGCAACAATGAGCCAGCGATGCTACGAGAAGCTTCTGACCAGCATTAACTTTGATGATAAGGCCTCGAGACCCGATCGACGCCGCGGTGACAAATTCTGCCTAATTCGAAGCGTCTTCGACAAGTTCGATGAAAACCTCCGAAAGCACTACAAGCCGTCCGACTGCATCACGGTCGACGAGACTTTAGTGCCGTACCGTGGCCGCTGCTCATTCAAGGTCTACATGCCGTCGAAGCCGGGCAAATACGGCCTCCTCATCAGGTCGGTGGCAGACGCCAGACACAGATATGTGTGGAAGCTGTGGCCTTACTCTGGCAAGCCTGAAGCACCGGAAGAATCCCCGCCGGGCGTAATCATGGAAACAGTGCCCAAGCTGGTACACTTTCTGGTGGATGACATCAAAAACAGCGGCAGAAACGTCACTATGGACAGGTAATGTAAACACCTTTGATTGACATTCACTTACTTGTCTTCGTCGTTTACTAACGAATTATTTTACTTATTTTGTCTTGTATTATCACAATATTTGTCGTGTACATTTTTATAAGTAATTAGTTTTAAAATATAATGTAAGCACGTATTCGTTCTCTATATATAATGTATTATGTGTTCATTTAACTTCATTTTATTTATTTGTTTAAATCGGTCTGATTTATATTATACATAATATGTATTTCTATGAAAAGATATAATTTAGCTGTTGAACCGTGGACAGGAATAAAAAGTTATAACATGCTCGTTGTTGTTCTTTCATTTCAGGTACTTCACCTCCATCCCGCTCATCGAAGAGCTCCGGGACGAATAACGTCTGTCTGCTGTGGGGACCCTGAACCGCAACAAACGGCTCCTGCCACCGGCAATGACGGAGCCAAGGGGTCGCGAAGCCGGGAGCACGAAAATCTGTTTCCGGAACGACATCCAGCTCGCATCATACTGCCCAAAGCCGGGTAAGGTGGTGCTCGTCGCCTCGTCCCAGCACGAGCTGCCAATGGTAGACCGAAACACAGGCAAAGCAGAAGTAGTCCTATACTATAACTCCACGAAGGGCGGGGTTGATGTTTGTGACGCGATGCTTGCAAACTTCATGTGCCCAGCATCCGTCCGCCGGTGGCCAACAAAAATGTTGTTCTTTATGCTGAGCGTCGCGTGTGTTTGCTGGCTACCATCTGTTTGTGACAAAACACCCGGACAGCGACGTAGCAGATGTAAGGCACGGCGGACGGATGCGCTTCGTTCGGGCTCTGGCAATGCAAATGCTAACGGAGCAGGCAGAGCGCCGGGCAGCGCAGTACGTGTCAGGGGGAGGGGTTCTCAACAAGCAAGCGGTGAGGTCCCTGGAGGTCCTCCTGGACCGTGAACTCACCCGTGAGGCTCCTGGCCACCTGTCACCGGGTCCCTCAGCAGCCCAGCCCGGACAAAACATCGGGCGATGTGCTCTCTGCATGCAGGACACTCATGGCGAGGGCCACAAGGCCAAAACAAGCAAACTATCAAGGCACACTGGATGCGTGAAGTGCGGCTCACCGGCGTGCACTCGGCACAGCGCCAAGGTGTGCAACAACTGTCAGTGAGGGTCTGTCAGTGAGGGAGTGAGCTCAGTACAGTCAGTCGGTATAGTGGGAATAGAGTCGGTGGCACAGTCGGTGTCTTCATTGGTTGGATACTGTCCCATGCAATGGTTTCCACAAAGTTATGTGGTAGCAGTTGACGTAGTGGCATTGGGCGTAGTGGCGTAGTGGCGACGTATAGTGTCGTGGTGTTGACAGTGTGTCAGAGCTGATCTCTGATTGAGTGTAATGTATAGTTTTGAACAGAATGTTCGTTGTGTGCGATATGCCAATAACGTGTCACGTGGCATAATGTTACTAGCCGTCATCTGGCATAATGTTACTAGCCGTCATCTGGCATACGTGAATGGCTGGTCAGATGTATGTAATGGCTGGTTAGATGATGCTAATACAGATGGTGTCTTTCATATCATATTATTTTTGTTGTGGTCATTGGGACGCAAGATACCGATGGCAGAGAACTCGTCGAGACGCCTCGAATGGTATGCAGATTGGTCCTGACCTGATATTGACCTGACCTAACGGGTATAATCAGCTATTGCATTTGAATAATTATACAAAGGTACACACAATCGTAAGCCAGTGATGTTACTGGCGACATAATGACTTTAGAGAGCTAAAACCAACGTCAATGTGTTTGTCTCATCGAGACGCGTCGTTTCATATGCATCATGACCTTCTTAGGTCACCACTTGACCTTGACCTGAGGTCAAATTTTAAGTTGACCTTTTGAGGTCACCAAGTATATCGTTCGATGCACCGTGACGAGAAAAACACAATGACGTAGGCATTATTACGCTAGCTTAAATAGCCAAATAGTTATTAGCGAAAACCTGTTGGACAAAAAAACAGCATATTTTGAGTTGTTGACCTCTGGGGCCTAAAGTATTGACCTGATATCAAATCTGAGGACATCTTAGCAAAAGATAATTTCAATAGCTATCGATTACCTTCATAATTTTTTTTCCTAGCTAGCATAGTTTCCGAACTATATGGGAATATATTGGGCAGTGTCATAAAACAGGTAAAACGGGAACATTTTGGCTTTGGTGACCTCTCGTGACCTCAATTTTGACCTCACCTAAAAAATGATTGAAATACTTTGGCTAGATCTTATGTCAAGCTATCGAACACCGTTTTCCGCTTGTCACTACGTAGCGTAGTTTTCGAGATCTCCGGGGGGCGGAAATCCGCCCCCCCCCCTACGGTTGGTGTTCGTCGCAGACCGCCTACGGTGCGCGGGTTAACATTACAACACTCCAGAACTACTTACACCAAATAAACATACAGGGCCACTTACTTCACTATCTAAATCACTACTTATGCAACAGAACATTTCAGGTGAAACATACAGGTCATCTATCTGACACCAAATTCCCTTCCACCGGCCTAATCCAAGGGTCTGTCGTCAGTCCCCTCCTATTTATTTTAGCGCTCAACTCTACACTCTACACTATCCCCCAACCGGCCAAGATCGCTATATACGCAGACGATATAGCTACCTGGACCTCCCACGTACACTACAACAACGCACTAGCCTTTCTACAAAACAACACTTACACACATCGAAAACAAACTCGCCCCTCTTAACCTACACATCTCACCCGAAAAGTCTAAATGCCTTATATTTGGAAACTTAACACCAGAACACTGCACCCACTAACAATCAATAATAACAATGTCCCATTTGTAACGGAAGCCAAATTTCTGGGAATAACTTTTGATAATAAACTTTCTTTCAAACACCATATAGAAGACATCAGCACTAAAGTATCAAAAAGACTTAAGATCCTTAAAGCGGTATCGGGAACCCATTACGGCGGGGACAGAAAAACACTCATGAAACTTTATATCACACTAATACGCCCCATTATGGAATACTCGGCAGTTGTCTTTGAAAACGCAACACACACACACACACTTAAAGAAATTAGACATTTTACAAAACACCTGCTTGAGAATCATAACCACGGCCCTCAAAACATCACCCATCACTTCCCTACACGTATACAACGATATCCCTCCTCTACAAGAAAGACGAACTGAAGCACTCTTCCGATACTTTTTCAAAATTCAACAAATCCCTAGACACCCATGTATTCAAGCTATATGGAGGCGGTCACACCCAAAATACAAAAATGCATCCAACAAGCGCCGAACATTCGGAAATAGATTCAAGGCCCACACGGAAACACTCGCCCTACACTTTATGACACCAACACTTCTACCCCCACCCATCTCATGGTGGAAAATCCCTCCGCCTCAAGTAATCCTACTACTTGAAAAACCAAAAAAATATATACACCCATTCGGAAATACAAGCCTCCTTCCAGGAATTCCTACACAATCATCCACACCACACATTAATATACACGGACGGCTCAAAACAAACAACACCAGACAGAACGGGATCAGCAGCAGTACTCCAAACCAACAACAACTTCACAACAATACCAAGAGCACGACTCCCAAACCACTGTCCATATACACAGCGGAGTTATACGCAATATACGCAGCCTATGCGACAATCAAAGAACAAAACTTAACAAACCCTATCATCATTTCAGACTCCAAATCAGCACTAGTGTCGATAACCCCAAACAAAACACAACAACACCCACTCATAGCACAAATCTTCCAAATCCAACAATCACTTCCACTAAATCAGATCCCAAATCTCCTATGGATCCCTAGCCACACAGGCATACTAGGAAATGAAAAGGCAGACCTGGAAGCCAAGAAAGCAACCAGTAACACAAACCACATCACTTTGAATCCAACCACAACAGAATACTTCTCCAAAATACGAAAACACATACGTGCCAAACTACAAATACAATGGGATCATACAAATACATCCCTACGAGACATACACCCAAAACTAGAACTCTGGTGTTCCGCAAATCAACACTCAAAAAGACAGGAAAAAGCCCTGGCCAGGTTGAGAATTGGACACACACAGCTAACTCATTCATACATCTTTACAAAATCAAGCAAACCGACATGTGAAAACTGTACAAACACCACCCTAACCATAAAACACCTCCTAATTGAATGCCCACAATATAATACACACAGACTACCAATTACACACTACTGCCAGCAAAACCACATCAACGTCAACATGAGATCCATACTGGGAAATGATCACCCAGAATTAATAAACCT
>JAXIVJ010002424.1:0-109923 GCA_036785665.1 Chirona hameri
GAGAGTGAGAGTGAGAGTGAGAGTGAGAGTGAGAGTGAGAGTGAGAGTGAGAGTGAGAGTGAGAGTGTGAGTGTGAGTGTGAGAGAGAGTGTGAGTGTGAGAGAGTGTGAGTGTGAGAGAGAGTGAGAGTGAGAGTGAGAGAGAGTGAGAGAGTGAGAGTGAGAGTGAGTGTGAGTGTGAGTGTGAGTGTGAGTGTGAGTGTGAGTGAGAGTGAGAGTGAGAGAGTGAGAGTGAGAGTGAGAGTGAGAGTGAGTGTGAGAGAGAGAGAAAAAAACAGGCACATGGTGTACTATGATCGTAGAGGTCCACAACGTACGAGGTCGTAGCAGAAGAGTCGGGGATAGGTTTGCTTTAACTTTATCAACGTCATGCCATCGGCTATGTGCATTCTTCTCGCGGGGAAGGTTTCCCCCATTAGGGCTATCACTTGGTCTTCGTTGACCCCTTCCCCCTGCAGCGCGTGCACGGCCGCCTCGGTTTGTAGAGTTGAAACTGTGACCAGCGGGAGGTAGCCGGGCAGGGTGTCGTAAAAGGCACCGCGGCTCCGTTTCTGCTTGTGTTCCTCTCGTACCGCTGTCACCACTGGGCTCAGGGGTCTCTTCTGTGCGTTTTTGAACCGTGCCTTCAACTTCAGCTGAATGATATCCTGCGACAACATAATCGTAAAGCCGCCACTTAATACAGTTTCGACAACATCGTCATCAAAACATAATGCCGCACAACTTATAAACTCACACAACTCAACTCATACAACTCACAGTACCAAATATGTACCTAGTACCAACTAGCTATGTCATATGTAAGTATCAAAAAAGCTAACTAATGTTCGATGCCAATTGATAGCCTATCCATGTCTCTGAGACTGGCGAATACCTCAGATGCAGTGAAAACTGTATGCTGTTTCACCTTCGATGCCAACCACAGTCTGCTGTTGTTACACTGTGCAAATATTCCGATTATTACGAGCCAACGCGAAGCGCGAGCGAGTCCTCACTGAATACGGGATTTGTCTCACATATAAGCGGCCGACCCGACCCGACCCGACCCGACCCGGTCCGACCGTCACGCTCTTCAGAAGCTTATATCTTTGGAATCCCGCATCCGATTGACAATCGGTCTGCGCCATCTGATAGACCCATTCAATAAATTATGTTATTGACATGTTTCGTCTCACACGAGGGTCAGCATGGCGCGTGGCACGTGCCGCGTCAGGATGTTTCTCGGCCGGAAAAAACGGCCCCTGTCGTCTGTGATCGGTAGTTGGTAGTTAATGTAACGGTCGACAGGCGGCGCCACATCACGGACTCTGCGGCTCGATCGTCTTTCGCCAATTAAAGGAAATAGTTCACCTTGGAAAAATTTACCCAGAACGATTTGATTATATTTTGTAATACAATTTATTTTTATATTGTCAAAAATGGCCTTATATCGCGCCGATTCAGGACAGAAGGCCGTACATTTTTATTGTTTATCAAAACTATATGCTTACTCTGAGTCAGAGTCCCGACGTCACGCGAATGTAAACAATTGTTCAGCCAATCAGATTCGAAAGTAGTCGCGTGAAGATAAACTCGCATTGGAGATGTGCCAACCGGCGGCCGGCGATTCGCTTGCTAGCACCAGCTGCAAGCTGATTGTCTGATGGTATAGCCTCTGCCCGGGCTAGAACCAGTGCAACATTCTTTCGCCAGCACCGCATTCCTTCGCCAAAAAACTAAAATATATTCGGCTGGAGTCTTTTCAGTCAAGAAAACTTGCAGATCGGAGTTTCCCAACACGGGCTACAAAACTGCTATCTCAGTTTAAAACTAATGATGAAGGTGAACTATTTCGTCCACCTTCAACATTAGTTTTAAACTGAGATAGCAGTTTTGTAGCCCGTGTTGGGAAACCCCTATCTGCAAGTTTTCTTGACTGAAAAGACTTCCCAGCCGAAGATATGTTATTTTTTGGCGAAGGAATGCGGTGCTGGCGAAAGAATGTTTTACTGGTTTTAGCCCGGGCAGAGGCTATACCATCAGCCAATCAGCTTGCAGCTGGTGCTAGCAAGCGAACGCCGGCCGCCGGTTGGCACATCTCCAATGCGAGTCTATCCTTACGCGACTACTTTCGAATCTGATTGGCTGAACCATTTTTTACATTCGCGTGACGTCAGGACTCTGACTCTGAGAGTATGCATATAGTTTTGATAAACAATACAAATTTACGACCTTATGTCCTGAATCGGCGCGATATAAGGCCATTTTTGACAACATAAAAATAAATTGTATTAAAAAATATAATCAAATCGTGTTTGGTAAAAAAAATTCAAGGCGAACTATTTCCTTTAAAGGAAATAGTTCACCTTCGGAATTTTTTTCAGAACACGATTTTATTATATTTTTTAATACAGTTTCTTTTTTTCTTTTTAAAAATGGTCCTACATCGCACCAATTCAGGACAGAAGGTTGTACATTATTGATTTTATGGTGTGCGTTATTGGTCTGCGCATGCTCCATGGCAGTGCTGGCACTTTCAGACGGTACGGTACATCATATATGCGCCGTATTCCTTCGCCAAAAAGTCAAAAATCTTCGGCTGGAGTCTTCTCAGCCAAGAAAAGTTCCAGATAAGGATTTCTCAACACGGGCTACAAAACTGCTATTTCAGTTCAAAACCCATGTTGAAGGTGAACTATTTCCTTTAAGGCGTCTTACTGGTTCATAAAATATATGTGGGAAAAAATAGTATAGTGCTGATTGTGTAAATCATATTAAATTACCCGTTTAAATGGATATCAAGCCCGACTGTAAATGCAAATAAATATAAAAGTGATGCAGCCACTCACTATGGCCCGTTGTACTGTCACGGGCCAGGAGACCTGGTCCCCGCGGAGACCAGGATACTGAAGTAGGACCTCGTACGCCAGACTGGTGTAGTTCTTTGGATAGCTGAAAGGTAGTAATGCACTGAGGCTAGCATGTTTATTAACCCTCGCCCGGTTAGGGGAGGGTGGATGCCCCCCCCCCCCCTCGGTTTTCTAGAATAACTCGCGTAATGTCCAACCGATTGCAATGAAACTTTCAGCACCCTACTTTTGAAAAATTTCGACCTGCTCTGCAAGTTTTGAATTTCTAACCCACATGACCCGTGACCTATGACCTGTTTCTCAAGGTCATGTCAGGCGTTGCGCCTGACAAGGCGCAACGCCTGACTTGGCGTCCCGCAGATAGATGTTTGTAACTTGTGCAGTTTCCGAGTGTTTGTTGTTCAGGAGCATATGCACAGGTGTTTCCAGGTGACAGTTGCGGTTTCCACTGAGATTGTGACCTCGATTGGCCTTTTCAGAGGTCAACTGAGGTCATTGACCTCCGATGACCTCAGATTACTTTTTTGGGCTTCTGACGGTTTCTAGGACATTTTGTGACGCTGATTTCAAATTTGGGATCCATTTTACATAATTATATGTTCCACTGGGGTCATGCGCTTCCACAGGTCAACCGAGGTCACTGACCTCAGATGACCTGACATGATCTTTTTGGAATTTGAAGTTTTTAGGACATTTTGTGAGGCTGATTACGAGTTTGGCACCCATTAAGCATTATGATATGATCATTCACGATTCTAGCTCGATAAAATGCAATTTATATGCATTTACAATTTTGATGACCTTTTGGTCATTGGCATGACCTCAGAGGTCACATAATGACCCAACACCTTAAAATCGGATATCATCGGCTTCCTCTCGTCACAAGCAACACGCTCGTCTTTGAATCGAAGCTCATCAAACCTTGGAGTGGTGTAAGAATGGACGACTGGTGACTGGCAAGTACCAAGGTGCGATCTGTCTGCTGAGGCAAATGCCGGTGTGTGTATTTGCTAATTTCCATCCGTTGGAAGAGAAGCTCTCAGCTGATCGGTGGGATATTGTCCGTTTGGATCAAGAAGATATGCAGGAGGAAGCCTGGATTCGCATGGTAGAAGCACCCCTCCCCCTTCAGGTCCAGCATAACCTATATAAGGAAGTGATTCTGTGTGTTTCGTCAGTCTGTCGTGATGGTTTTCAAGAGAAGGACGTATCGGAAGGGAGGTTACGTGAAGAAGTATGCCGCACTCAGAAAACAAATCTCGCAGGTCCCGTTCCGTGCCACGCCTCCATCTGATCCTCCTACGATTCGCCAGAATCCTAGGAGAAATCTATCGGTTTATTTGTTCCCACAAGTTATAAACCCTTCCGGTCTGTTCACGCTCATTGCTAGTGATATTGTTCAAGCCTTCAAGCAGGGTCCTGCTGAGTTCAATGGTAACTGGTTTCAGCTGAAATCAATTTCAGTTTGGGGTTCTACACTGTAAAAAAACTACAAGCCCCTCGTCAAATGACTCTCAGCGCAAAAATGATTATGGAGCAACTTGTAGCAATTGGCTAATTTCTGGCTAATCCGGAGAAACAAGCTTGTTCTACAAGGTCACGCCTCTTTGCCTGAGCACCGCCGTGTTCGGTCCTTGTATTGGTACTAGGCAAATAGTTTGGGAACAAGCATGTAAGTAGCGTTGGTAGTAGGCTGACTAGGGCTTGTAGCAGTCCCTGCCTGGTATGGTAAGCCTTCCTGTACTAGCCACTGCCAGCTAACCCGTACCCAGTAGTGGTACTAGCCAATTCAATAACCCATGGGTCATTGAAGGCTAGTACCACTACTAGTCTGGTAAGCCGTGCCGTGTAAAACGTGCACGGCTGACCAGACTAGCAACCGCGGTCCGTCGACCCGTGCTCCCAACCGCCGCCATGGCGATTAAACAAAAACTAAACAGCACTACAGTATTTTATTTTGTATTTGTAAAGGTGTGTCTCTTGCGACACCTCGATCGGTCGTCACTCTGTCCATGGCACTCGCTCATTCACCGACACTTAAAACCGCAATCCTATATACCACGACCATCCGAGACTCAAAGACTGACACTACAGCACTTAACACTCCTAATTCTTTCGACACCCATACTGACGACACTCCAACCACTTATACAGACACGAAAACACTCCCGACGATGATCAAACATTCCTTCGAGCAATGCGACACTGATACTGACGACAATCATACACTATACAGCCTCAACTTGGAAACACCGACGCTCAGCCACTCAAACCGCGACACCCATACTATGACGACCGCTGCATGCCCAGCCGGCTAGAGGCAGCTGAGGAGCGTCAGTGCTTTGGCACTGTGGTGGGGCCCTCCGTTTAAGCCAAGCACCTTGCGGTACATGACAACGCACATGGCACGTGGGTTCCTCACAGGGAATTTGATGTTTAGGACCGGGAACGTGGCGGCCCACGTGCACAGCGCCGTCTCGAGGGGAACATCTCCCAGCTCAGCGATGAGCTTGTTGCCCATCTTAAGGGTGAATGCACCCTTATCATCGTGGATCATGACGAACCTTGCTGCCGTCGGGAGATCCTGGGCCACAATCTTCTCCATGGAGCAGCCCAAGTTCTCAGCCAACTCACGAAAGCAAACTTTCGCTGAAAATAACGGAATATTTCAACATATACCAGTAAAATATCCTGTGGGCGATGACATATATGGCGTCCAACACCACCCACAACTCGTCATGTATTTGAAAATGCGGTCCCATGCCTACTACAGAAGTCCATATTGGGACAACTGGTACACCCTTCTGAAAACGTTCACCTTTAAATCCCTCATTCGTATGTTTCAATCAGCAGTAACAACTCACGAAGGTAATGTGAGGTAGTTATTGCATGTGTGTTTGGGCAAATGTGTTAATCTTCATTCACATAAATAACATAAGGAACATTCAGCCGGTAGTCGATAATCGGTCCGTTTATTTCTGAATGATGCAGCATTGTAGCACTGAATATTGCATTTGTTGAATATAATATGGTATTTTGCAGCACTTTGTGAGACATTGTGATTCTTTCAATTGAGACGAATCGTTTTGAACGGCAGCCGAGAAAACAGTTAAGTTAGTACTGACGAGACTTCCAATTTCCGTTAATTAACAGTGGCGTAAAACATTATTTACCGTCATACTCCCTCATGTTGCCCTTCGTTTGCACGTTGCATAGCAGCTCCCGCAGCCTCTCTTCGCTGGCCCTCAGAAGCGGGGCCCCCTCGCCCTTTTCGTCACCGGCCAGCCTGGCCAGTTCTTTTCATATCTGAAAGCACCATCACCAATGATTGTAAGTCACGACGAACTAACCGTTACAGCGATGAGACTACATTAACCTTCGCCCTGGTGTGCATTTGCGTGCGTGCGTGCGTGCGTGCACGTGTGTGTGTGTGTGTGTGTGTGTGTGTGTGTGTGTGTGTGTGTGTGTGTGTGTGTGTGTGTGTGTGTGTGTGCGTGCGTGCGTGCACGTGTGTGTGTGTGTGTGTGTGTGTGTGTGTGTGTGTGTGTGTGTGCGTGTGCGTGTGCGTGTGCGTGCGCGTGCGCGTGCGTGTGCGTGTGTGTGTGTGTGTGTGTGCGTGCGTGCACGTGTGTGTGTGTGTGTGTGTGTGTGTGTGTGTGTGTGTGTGTGTGTGTGTGTGTGTGTGTGTGTGTGTGTGCGTGTGCGTGTGCGTGCGCGTGCGCGTGCGCGTGCGCGTGCGCGTGCGCGTGCGCGTGCGCGTGCGCGTGCGCGTGCGTGTGCGTGTGTGTGTGTGTGTGTGTGTGTGTGTGTGTGTGTGTGTGTGTGTGTGTGTGTGTGTGTGTGTGTGTGTGTGTGTGTGTGTCGGGGGGAGGCATTTTGACCCCTTATATTTTTCGTACATTGCGGCAAAATGGCAGCGCTAGGACAATGCCGCAAATTGTGCAAAAAATGACCACCGGTCATCTCTGGTCAGATCACCAGGTCACGTTACCTTACCTCCCCAAAAACAACTGTCGTGCCCAGCCCACAGTGCTTGTTCGAGAGATTTGAAACTTGGAGGATTTAATGAGGGCATGGGTACCTACAATTCGTGGGTACCTACAATTCGTATCTTTCGGATTTTTAATATCGGTGACCGAAGGTCAGGTTAATGTCGTGGCCTCTCCATTATATGTGAATGGAAAAAAAATCAAATGCTTCCTTTTTCGAGAAATTATGCATCGGGACTGTCCAATTCTTTCAGGATCATGGTGGCTCAAGCCACTCTTTATGACCCAGGTGCACTATTCGAACGGTAACCCCTATAAGGTCATCTGAGGTCATATGACGTCACAAATAGTTATCTGCCAATAACTCTTGATGTAGTGGAGATCAAGACTGGTACCAATGTATTCATGTCATCATTATTATCATTTGTTTAAATGGTACCAATGTATTCATGTCATCATTATGCATCGATCAACATCGATCAACATGACCCAACTTGACCTACTTGGGTCACCACGTGACCTTGACCAGCAGTTCAATTTTGTATTGACCTAAGGTCACCGTGTATATGTTTCGATGCGCCTTGACGAGAGAAACACGATGGTGTCAAAATCGTTGCTGAATGGTTATTAGTTAAAAGTTGTTCACGATTTTTTTTTAAACCCCGGTGATTTGACCTTTTATGAATTCAGGAGCCTGAACTATTTGCCGTAGCTCAAATGTGACCTCTCCTCGAAAGTGCTTTAAGAAAGAGCGAAAGAGGTCACAGAAGTGCAATTTTCCCCATATTACGAGTAACTGGAACATCGCTTCAGACAATCCGTGTAGCTCGGTAACTATGATTGCAAGGAAGAAACGGAAAATAAGTCGAAAGCTCTTGAAACGGTCTTCTGACAAATTCTCAGATTTGAGCTCAGGTCAATAGTTAAGACTTCAGAAGTCATCAAACTTCAAAAAGGCCATTTTGGTAGAAAGTTATTCGCGAATAGCGTTTAACTAATCAAATTGGAACAGCTATTGTGTAACCATCGTGTTTCCATCGTCAAGGCACGTCGAAAAATATGCATGATGATCTTGTAAAGGTCAATTTAGTTTGACCTTGATTAACCTCAAATCAAGGTCACGTGATGACGTGATGAGGTAAGTCAAATTGGGTCAAGTTGCATACAGTGTCCCAAAATTTGTAAATTTGGGTGGGAAATGACACCCAAATGTGAATAATTTTCCACTCTCACTTCCCATTTAGGAGTGAATTTTCCACTCCCAAATTATGAATTGTGGTATTCTGACATAAATATTGACTAAAAATACATTATTTAAACGAAAACTACTGCTTTTCAGATTCAAAACAAATCAATATTGCACCATTTTCTACATCATTTTCCACTCTCATGGTCTTTTTTGGCTCGGATTTTCCACTCTGACACCCAAACAAAAATGAAATTTTGGGACACTGGTTGCATATGAATCGATGCGTCTTGACAAGACAAACACATTGGTGTCATTGATGCGTTCCAGCTCTTACCAATGCAAAATTACTGGCAAAACAAAAATATGTGACCTCTGGTGACCTCAGATGACCTTTACAGGGGTTACTGGTGAAAACTTGCACTTGGGTCATCAATAATAGCCTAATTCGACATGATTCTCAAACAAAATGCTGTTATCCCATACACCCTGTTGTGAAGCAACAATACCTATCACCAAAAACGTTTGAAATACCTCTTGGTAATCCAGCATCTGGGGGTAGCGTTGGAAGAAGTCTTCCCATGAGTTGTTCGCAGCCGCCGCCAGCATCCTCCTCCGATCCGGCAGTGTCTTCCACATGAGGTCACGGATGACCTCCTTGTCCTCAGTCTTCTTCAGCTCATTCGCCATCGCGGTGTAGGCGATCTGTGGCTCCGAAGGGGACGGCGAATAGTCTGAAACAACCAAGCACGAAGCCAGGGTTTTCTTTTGTCAGTTTTCAGCTACCAGGCGGAGGGGGGGGGGGGGGGGGGGCGGAGAGATGCGGGCGGAAATATTTAAAACTCGACTGTCATGCAACACCACAGGCGTAATGTCAAAGGTTCAGCATAATCCCATGATATCAAAAGCAAACTGAATCGTTAAGGGAGAATGCCTCCTTGCTCTCCTCGGCTCCGTTCCTGGAAATCACAATTATTTGTGCTGGCATATAATTCAATCAGTTGCAAATCGAAGTCTAGCTTCAATATAACACCTGGAGTTTAATACGCGCAGTGGAGGGGGCGGGGGTTGGCCTCCCCCACATTTCAAAACGTTCCTACGCCCATGGCTCAGATCTCAGGGGGCTACTTTCGCCTCCCCCAACCCCCCTCCAATGCGGTTATCCTCAGACCCCCTCCACGGCGCGTGTCACGGAAATAGTCCATCGTTCACCATCCAAATTTTAACATGGGCTATCTATGACGCTATCTATGCCTTAAATATAGTTTAAACTAGGTACATATATGCACGAACTCTATTCATACATCCAGGTGAATATAATACTATTATTTTCGTGATAAATATTATCCCCCGCCTTCTATCAATCTCAAAAGCAACACCGAAGAATGGACCCGACACCCCTGGATAAAATACGTTACTTGGAAGTCCTTCAAACGAAGTTCGCTGGCGTTTCTGTCCTGTCTCCTTCTCTCCTGTCACCAAGCGCCGCTTCCTCCGGGAGTTCCTAAATTTGTTTAGGACCTTTGCCTTCACAAACGCCTGTCGGGAATAAACAGCCTAGTTATTTCACGCATGAAAACTAGCAGGTGATCACGGATGATAACAGATCATCTACAGCGTCAGCGAAAACAAAACATATAATACATTCGTATTACACACCCGCCACCTGGTCCTAATTGAACAAGCTTATCAGCGACCTGACGCACGAGCATTTGCAGCCACTCCTAGCGGGACAAAAACAAAAATGAGCTGCCCCACACGGCTTCCGATGTGGGTTCGTTTCGTAGGATCAGATTAGACGATACTGTCAGGCCACGATGGTGGACAAAGGCGGAAATATAAACCCCGATTCCATAAAGCTGCGGGACGCCGACAGCTACCAGCGCCGCATAGGGCGATGTTCCGTTGGGTTGCGGTTATCCATGAGGACCCCGGGGTACATAAACAAGAATACGTCACGATGGTGCAGTTCTTGTTTGAGAACCCTCGAAAATTAACAATGGATCTAAAGCTGAGGGATATTCGCGGTTCATTTCACATGCCTCTGCGAACACTCCCTCTTCAGTCAGCAGATTCGCTGTAGTAGGTGGTCATCACTTCACCTGTTACCAATATTGTCAGACATTCAAAAATTCACGTCGTGTGTATGTTCAAATTGTACGTACTTCCAATCCGAAGTTCAAGTTTGAAACCGACACCGCCGACAGGCAACAGCTTACATACCCTGGCTTCGAAGCCCGACAGTCGACCACCGAGGTAGGGATAAGCATCAAGGATGGTCTGGGCGATCCGCTCATAGTCGGCACCAGAGGGAAACCTGGGAATGTCACAGTGACTCAGACATTTAGGAAACACTGCGGACGCAGGGCGAGGGCGGGTTCGGGAAGAGAAAAGGCAACTTATCCTACTTAACCCGCGCCGTGCTGGTGTTCGACGCCAACCTTATCCCACGCCGGGCCGGTGCTCGAGAATTCCGCCTCGGGCCGGGGGGGGGGGGGGGGGGGGCGCGTGGCGTTTCGACGCCCCCTTCTAACTCGGTTTCTAGGTAACGTAGAGCAAAACGAAAAACGGCGTTCGAAGGGGCGTCAGAAATGATTTCGAAACTACTTCATTTTTTATCGCTCAGGTCAATATTGAGGTCACCAGAGGTCATCAAAGGTCAGATTTTCCGTTTTTAGGTAGCTTGATCCAGAAATCCCTCGATATCTCGGGAACTATGTTAGTTAGGAGGAATTCGAGAGAAAAAAAAACGCTGGAAAGCCCTTTCAATTCTCTTTCGCTAAGGTGCCATCAGAATTGACCTCAGGTCAATAGTTTTGGTTGCAGAGGTCATCAAATGTCAACAAACATGTTTTTCAGCTTCAGTTGTTTCGTTAATAACTTTTTACATAATAATTATAGGCTGATAATTTTGACATCATCGTGTCTCTCTCGTCAAGGCGGTTAAAAAATATACATCATGATCTTGCGAGAGCAATTGGAAAATTTTACCTCAGGTCAAGGTCACATGGTGACCCAAGTAGATAACGGTGGGTCATATTGCATGAGTCGATGCGAATTGATGAGACAAACACATTGGTGCCATTTTCGCGTTTCTATCTCATCTCTATCAAAAGTTATTGGCAACAAACTGTTGGTGAACTCGGGTGACCTCAAATGACCTTTACATGGGCCACTTATCAAAATTTGCACCTGGGCCATCAAGAACAGTCTAAGGAGGCATGATGCTGAAAGAATGGGACTGATCTGACAGGTGTGCTCTGAAAAGGAGGGATTTGAAGTTTTACCCATTGCTTATAATGGAGAAGACATGAAATGATATATATCTAGATATACAAATTTTAGGTATTGATATGTTTATTATATCCTGAAAGTTTGAAACTGCTCAGTATAAAACTATGGTTGTGGAACGACTTCAAACTTTTTCGGAGGTCGGGTCACGTGATCTGACCTCGTGACCTGACCTTTGGTCCCTAGGAGTCAAAATTTTCACAAAGGATGTGCAATTGATGCCCAAACCGGTGTGCAAAAAACGGCGGCGCGCCGTTTTTCCGCTATCGTCAAAAAGCTTAGGGGGGGGGGGGGCGTCTAAACGCCCCCCCCCCGGCCCGGCGCGGGTTAACCCGCGCACTGCTGGGGGTTCGCGCCGAACACCAACTGCCGGGGGGGGGGGGGTTGATCCCCCCCCCCCCCGAGATCTCGAAAACCACGCAACGTAGCAACAGGCGGAAAACGGCATTAGATAGGTCGCGACAAGTACTAGAGAAAATACACAGGTCATATTTAGGTCAGATCAATATTGAGGTCACCAAAGGTCCAATTTTCCCATATTTTAAGTAACTGGAACATCGCTTCAGATAATCTTGGTTAGCTCGGTAACTAAGATAGCTAAGAAGAAACGGAAAAGGCACTGGGAAGCCCTTGAATTGCTCTTTAAGTAAGGTGTCCTCAGATTTGAGCTAAGGTCAATAGTTTAGGCTCCAGAGGTCATCAAAAGTCAAAATGGCAAATTTCGCGGAGATAACTTTTCGCGAATAATTGTTTAACTAGTTGCGCTAGATCAACGATTTTGTCACCATCGTGTTTCCCTCATCAAGGCGCGTCGACTCATATGAGTGATGACCTCGAAAAGTCAATTTCAAAATTTGACCCCAGGTCAATGTCACGTGACCCGAGCAGGTCAAATTGGGTCAAGTTTCATATCACTCGATGCGTATTGACGAGACAGACACATTGGTGCCATTAACCAGTTTCTATCTTTTCTCTATCAAAAGTTATTGACGAAAAAGTGTTGGTGACCTCGGATGACCTGATGACCTTTTCAGGGGTTACTGATCAAAATTAGGACTTGGGTCATCAATAATGGCCCACTAAAACATGATCCTGAAAGAATTAGACTAATCTGATGGATATCCTTGAAATAAGAGGGATATGCATTTTCCCCATTGACTTATAATGGGGAGGACACGGAATTGACCTCACCTCAGGTCAACAATATAACAAAATCCGAGATATACAAGTTGTAGCTTATGATTTCCTTATGAAATGCTGAAAGTTGCAAATCCATCCATCAATGTGGTACAACCGCAAACATTCCTGGAGGTGGGGTCACGTGACCTGAACTGGTGACCTGAACTGACATGACCCGGGGTTAAAATTGTGACACAATGTGACCAATTGATGCTCAAATAGATGTGCCAAATTTGGCGGCGCTACGCGCCGTTTTTTTCCGCTATCGACGAAAAACCTGGGGGGGGGGGAGCGGAAATCCCCCCCCCCCGGCAGTGAGCGGATTAAACTTAGCGGCGCCAACTGCCAATCAGTCTCAACTGGGCAATTCCTTTTTATTTTAGTCGAAGAACCAGAGTGGTCGACCAAGCGCCTTTCTGGGCACGGCGCGGGTTAAATTAACATGAGCTAATTTGAGCCTGAAATGACAAGCCGATGGCGGAAGCAGAAAATGGGTATGTTGGGTCGGTCCTGTCAACAGAACCATGCATGACAGAAATACGTAACCCGCGCCCTACTGGAGGGAGGCATTCTTGCGTTTTTAGATAGCAAAAAAAGCGGTGACGCTTTTTGGTACAATTTAATCCATATCCTTTCCGCACCTTCCTGAAAATGTTGACTCCAGGTCATTATTGTGATGTATCTCGGTTCAATCAACGCCACCAGAGCTTAGCGGTGTATACCGTATACAGACTTGCGATCGGGGAAGGATGCATTCTGGGACGGCGCGACTGACTGGCCTAGAAAGTGGCATGGCGTCACATGCAGGACTTTGGCACGCTCTTGCCATGATGGACTTACATGGTAATCCTGGTTTGCATTTCATGCACAGCTCCCATGAGTTGGCTCCAGTCGCATCCATCGAGGTGCTCCTCAGAGTGTAGCTTCCTCTGCAGGTTCAGGGACAGGCTTTCCTCAGGAAATCCTGCCACCGGAAACCGAAGACTGGAACATACAGATACAATCATTACCAACAAAAGAGGCATTGAAAACGAGCCAGCATACTTTAAGTATCTGGAGCAGTTTCACAGGCGTGCCTAATGCATTGGTATCCTATCACTTCAGTCACGGACAAAACAGCGAACAGGGACGAAAATGACGTAAAAAGTTCAGATAGTTCAGATAGATAGTTATTTTGGTGAAATTCTGTAGCCGGTGTTATCTGAACTACTGCTTTTCTAAGTGAATATGATTGATTTGCGCTTAAATTAGTGATGTTCTCGATTTTTTTTGTTATCCCACAGCTGTTTATATTTTTTAACCCACAGCTCAGTTTTCGCGGATCACTGACTTGTGAAATATTATGGAAGTAGGCAGTCTGCATCAACTTAACACATTCTAGGTGAAGCCATGGTTCACTCTGACGTTATTTGCTTAATCAGCTAATTCCTTCTAACAAATAACATTTCTCCTCTAAATATCGTGCCAATAAAAATCACTTTAGAGGAAAACAGCCCTAATATATTTTTCCTTTAATCAATTGCGTAATAGAGCACAACTCCCATCTGTAGGGGAGACCAGGGCAAGACGTTTGATGACTCATAGCGTCAGCTTATTGACTGGAACCGACAAAATTTGACACCGACACGTTTGCTAGACAACTTTCCAACGGAGCCGTGCTGATCCCTCAAATTTACACACCTAACTATTCAAAGATTGTTTTCTCTTGTGCAGTGAAAATCGTTACCTTCAAGTTGTCAACTATCGACAATTGAAGGTGGGGCGTTTTGCCCCGGTCTCCCCTACACCATTCAAACATTGCACATCATGAATAACACACTTATTGCAAAAAGTAAGTGCTTGGATCCAGCAGATTCAGTGTTTATGAAAACGTGATTTACGAACCTCTCACTTGGCGATGCTCCGACCCGAGCCCTCGGGGTTGAAGCTTCTTCGTTGACCGCCACAGTGCTGCATCTCGACAGAGCCCCCACGCCGGTGCAGGAGCCGATGCTCAAAGGGTCATGTTGGTCAGCTGTTGCCTCTCTGAAGACAAACAAATTATCGTGCGAGACACAAGATACACATCGTTCCATTTAGTCCGCTATTGTTTTTGTTTTGTTTTTGTTTTGTATGGGGGGGGGGAGGCTTCAACACATTAAAGCATCACTTTTGATCCGTTGATGTGGAATAAATTAAATTAAATGTTGTGGTTGTTAAACGGTGTAAGTTCGGTAACTGGGCAGCTAGGTACTGGATGCCTGGATATCAAGGTAATCTGAAGCTGGGCAGTCACAGGATCATCACTAAACAACAGCCAGGTTGACTAGCTGTTGACCTGAAGCCGGATGATGGAATGTGCAAACCACAAATTCACGCGAGTTACTACAACGGAAGTAACAAGCGGTTTACAACCCCTTACAGTGAAACGGAAGCCAGTGTCATACTGGTGGTCATCATTGACGAGCTGAAATGTCGAAATGGGACCAAAATTATATGCAGCAAGTTTTTCCTTGAGTAATTGTAAGACAAATTTGCGTTTACAAATTTACACATTATGACTGTTTAACCTTCGCCCTGGTGGGGGGTCAAATTGACCCCCCCTCATGTTTTTTGCCGATAGCGTAAAAACGGCGGCGCCAAATTTGGCACAGCTGTTTGGACAGCAATTCCACACACTTTGTAAAAATGTTGACTCCAGGTCATCTCAGGTGAGCCAGGTCACCAGGTCAGGTCAAGTGACACCACTACCAAAAAAGTTTGAGGTCGGACCAAGGTCATAGTTTTTGAGGGGTAGATATGAAACTTTCCGGATTGCATAACCTCATCGGTACCTACAAAACGTACATCTCGGTTTTTGTATCTCCGTGACCTAAGGTCAGGTCAGTCACGTGACCTCTCCATTATAAGTCAATGGGAAATATTCAAATGCTTTCCATTTCCAAGATAGGCATTAGAACAGTCCAAGTCTTACGGTATCATCGTATCATAGGCCCTTCTAGATGACCCAGGTGTAATATTTGATCGGTGACTCGTACGAGGTCACATGAGGTCATATTACGTCATAAACTGTTTGTTGACAATAACTATTGATGTAGTGAAGATACAGCCGTGTAAATGGTACTCATGTGTTCGTCTGATCAAGACGCATCGATCCATATGCAACATGACCCAATTTGACCTACATGGGTCACCACGTGACATTGAGCTAAGGTCAAATTTTCAAATTGACCTGTCAATGTCACGATGTATATATTTCGATGCGTCTTGACGAGAGAAACACGATGGTGTCAAAATCGACGCTCTACGATTATAAGTTAAAAAGTTATCTGCGAAAAACGGTTTTGATAAACAACGGACATTTTTATTTTGATGACCTCTGGAGCCTCAATTATTGACGCTAGGTCAAATCTGACACAAAAACGTTACTGAGGCGTTCCAAGAGCTATCCATTGCTTTTTTTCGGATTTGTCCTAGCTAACATAGCTTCTGAGATAGCTTCTAACATAGCTTCTGAGATAATAGCGTTTATACCGGAAAAAAAAATCCTTGTTTTTTGCAAATTTGACATTTGGTGACCTCAATGTTGACCTGAGCGAAAAAATGAACGAACTGATTTCGAATGTCCCTCTTGAGAGCTTTCGAACGCCCTTTTACGCGTCTTCCTAACCCTATTGTTTGTTTAGTTAGAGGGGGGGGGGGTCATATTGCCCCCCCCCCCACCATGGCGAAGGTGGCTCAGACCCCCACCAGGGCGAGGGTTAAAGCGTAAATAATGCAAAGATGAGAAAGAATATGAAATAGCTGTAGGTTAGTATTATCATTGCGTCATTTCAATTAATTGTGCTGTATGAACCATATTACAATGGTATGGAATTCATTACATTGGTATATCCACCATCTGGTCCGTCAAACTGATTGCAATAACTTACCCAGATCCGCCTTCACCGAGCAGGTCCGGTGACTCTACGACCAGAAAGATGCTGTCGTCACCGCCAGTTTCGATGGCACCACTAGCGTGTGCTCCGACGGATGAAATCTCGGTGTTGTCAGACGTCGATGTTTCGCCCTTGTTGATCACGTCTTGACGAACAGCACTGAAATTACGTGGTCAACTGACTTGTGTTCTAGAACGAAAACAACTATTATTGTAACGGAGTTTCTGCGTGTCACGTTACCGAAATAAGAGATCGAAATGGTGTTACTTTCAATATTACACTCAATTGGGTTGATTTTACGCAAGGCAACTATCTATTACATAATTCGGAAACATTCACTTGTTACAATCACTAAACCTATCAACCAATAATTGTTTGTTTCATGGGCGCCTAAACAACTAATCAACTAAGAAAACAATCTAAACATCCGACAATCCAACGATATGGCAATCCGACAGCCAATAGCAGGACATACCTATTTACCAAGCACCACCAAGCAAGCGAAAATAAGTAATTTCACCCTGGGCACTGACCTGTCACTTCCCTCCCTGACAATGATCCGGAGCCTGCTTCCACTGCTGACCTCGTTCAGGTTTTCCAAGTCTATCCACACACCATCCGAAAATTCTGTCTCCATGATCTCAAAAGCAAAGTGTTTTCCATCACAGATGTCAAACTTCTTTCTGCACTCCTGCACCAACTCTGTAGCTTCATTCACTACTAACTTCTTTCGTCGGTCTCCGAGTTCCACCAGGACAGTGATAGTCATGGCTACGTAGATTGCTGAAATTTATTAAACACATTTGTATGAATGAATGGTGCGATGGTTTATCAACATGACAAGTATGTCGGAGCAACATGAAAAAACCTTGCGCTTACATTCTCATTGAAAATTTGCTCTCTACCAAGATCTTCGATAATATTTGAGATAAGCAGGTAATTTCACAACATATTAAGTAAGGATGGGAGATTGTGCGCATATTATTTAAATGGATAAATCGAGCACCTGAGATCAGTGGTGTCACATTGCAACTGGTCATTTTTTAAGCATTGGCTAAAAGATGAAAGAAACCCAACGTATCATCGGATTGTGAAATTACTGTTCACGGTCATGCAGTTTTGTTTTTCTTCTTCTCGAAAGTGAGTATAAAATGAACATGCTTCACATGTTGATTGTTAGTGACCCACCTCCCAGAAGTCAAATTGACAACTCGTCGGACAGCAAAGCCCCAAATGACAATAATTCAGCAGGTTCGTCAGTTTCTTTTCAGCTAAGGACGAAACAGATCTTAAAGCAGTATTTGTGCGAGACAAAATACGAGATGAGAAGGTGCCGGACTTTGTATTGACTAAGCGTTTGCCAACTAGTGACTCGTAGACACACTTTCACCACGTTGAGGGAATGGAATCATCTGCAGTCGATCCCTCAGTCCAACGACATGGTGGCGAAGCGGAATGAACATTTTTGATCCCATGGTGTAGACGCCAAGGCGCTGGAAATCTACTATGTCTGCCACATTGACGATCGCATCAAGTCCGTTTCCGACACCATAGCTGTGGACATGCTCATCAAACGAATGTACACGAAACACCTCTCCAATCACATGAGAAATGACATCTTCATGGGCGACGAAGAACTTCACTTTCATGAACGCATATTTTTCCTCTGAGCCACATGCCAGTCTAATAATGAGCGCATCACCAAACTGGTAAACATTCCTACCTACAGTAGCTTTCTTGTAATAAGAGACGTTTTCAGCTACATCAACACCATCACCTAACTCTGCTCTTACAGAGACCACATCACGCTTCATGCTTCTGACAGACTCAGGCTTCTTGCCTATCCGAAAGGCCATCTTCTCCTGGTGACGTGTTGCAAGCATTTTGCAGATAGCTTTTGTGTTACGCATTTTGACAAACAATCGCTTAAACACCTGGTGTTTGCTCTCAAACCTCAGTGTCCAGAACCTGCGCAGCGATCCATGTCTCCGAGTTTCGGATGCGTAGTGTAGCAAATAGTGTAGCTTCGGCGTCAATGTTTTCAGCTTAAACACCTTTACCAGCCTGAACAGCCACATTTCGATGGAGCACTGCATTTCGCTAAGTAGGTTTTCGTCAGGCACAGGACAACAAATCAGTTCAATGAGATACAGCATCTCAATGAAGACCTTCCATTCGTCTAAGTCACATGGAACCAAACCGCCTATCATGAGGGGTAGCAGTCTGCCCAAAGTCCAACATTCTGCGGCAGTGAGAGGCAAGCAAATCTCGCCACTGCGCAGACGAGCCGGAGAGGGCCTGTTTGCTTTGTCGCACCTCGCCAGACGAAAGGTGGCCACAATCTTGTTGAATGCACCCAAAGAAAACAAACGGATCTTCACGATCAAGAAAGTCAGAAGCAAACACATGACATATCCCAGGGATCCTTCGAAAACATCATGTGCGATGTCAGGAGGAAATGCACCGACCACTTGGAATCCTGGAATATCACTCAAGCTGCACCTCGTCTTGATCCCAAATGCCTTCACAAGTTCAGGATCAAACTCTGAATCTTCCAACGCCTCTACCTGCGCTGCATACCTTTCCTGCGTTCGGAGAGTCAGCTTGTCGAGTGTCAGACAAGACACTTGCATTTCGTGCATCGCAGTAGCGACATGGATGCGCACCATTGGAAAAAGACTGCTGGAAACCAGCGAGTTGATGAACACCGAGGTTGTCACCGCATATCGCTTGCACTCGGCACTTCACCTTGACGTTGCCATTCAGCGTAGCCACGTCCACTCCCTCGGCTAAACACTTCAAATCTGCTATCAGCGGCTGCAAGACACCAGACATTCCAGCCGTTTCCATAACAGAAGACCTGAATAGCATCAGCAAGAAGATGTCATCCGTCCTTGAGTTGCTTCCACCATTAATGCTAAAGTATGTGCCGGTCAGTTTGAAGGTCCTTGCTTTCCCACGAAGCGGGTTGGTTGGCACAAACTCATCCTGGTACAGAACTATATCGATGGTCTGAAGCTGTGTTTCATCTGCCTGTATGACACCGTTTTCTATAAGCACCTTCAATTGCTCAATGATGGGTACGTATTGCACAACACCACCCTCAACGGCCACAGTCTTGGCGGCAACATACGGCATGTGCTTTTGGCAATAGGTCTTCAGGTTGTGCTGGCTACGGAAATGATCCAGGCTATCAACGAGGTTGTCAGTCGCCTTTTGCTTGTCTGAAGCTTCTGATACGGACAGTACAATATCTTTCACGTTATCGACCACAAGCTGCACAACCTCTTCAGAGACAGCATGTTCTGCCCTCAACGCAAGCAAAAACTTGGCCATTCTGTTCCGCGATGACTCGGGTGTTGGACCTGTCTCCTCTTGTTCATGTACAGAACTGGGATTACCCGATTCCGCATCTGTCGCCGAAGCACCATCACCTGCCTCATCCGTAGCCATCCTCTCGATGGGTTCGGACCTTTGCTCCTGGGGCGCATGGTTCACCAGAATTGAGTCTTGTGTCGAATGTTGGTGGCGGTGCATATAATGTCTCTGCCAGTAGCGAACTTCTTTAAATTCGACCTCACAAAAGGGGCACGTCATTTTAACTGCCTTGTCTCGCAGATGACGTCTCATATGACTCATGAAAATTGACAATGTGGGAACTGAGAACTTACAGATGCTGCATGCATAACTTGAATGCTCCATGGCCTGTGGATCAAAGCGAAATATGATAGGGTCTAATGTCTATCGTAACGAATAATTGGTGCAGGGGGAAATGGCATCCCAGAGAAGTCCTTTACTGCCACTCCCCGTAAACCAGTTTCACCCACCATGATGAAATAAACTTTGTGTCATGTTTCACGTAACTATCGGCAGTGTAGGGGGAGGGTGGATGCCACTCCTCGGTTTTTCGAGAATAAGTCGCGTATTTATCAGCCGATCGCGACGAAAGGGTGCAGGATCCAGGGTCCAGGAATCCAGGTACGATCTTTGGTCTTGTTCGATAAAAAAATGATGTGAAAATGAGCAAAACAGAGTCAGATATAAGAGAGGTATATAAAGGTTATAAGTTGCAACATAAATTAGAACCGTATCACTTTTATTTTAGTCAGATTTGGATTCAAGGGTTAAAGGGAATAGTTCACCTTTAACATGGGATTTGCAACTGAGATAGCAGATCTGTAGCTTGGATATAGAAACTTCATGACACAAGGGAGATTATCTGAAAACTAACTTTTAACGGTTCAAGAGCAGATTTTATGTTCAAATCGCCCGGGGGTTTCCAGATGGCGGGGGTTTCCAGATGCGGGCTGACGTCACAGAAAAAAAAACTAGATTTGCAGTTAACGTGAACCGACTTAACGTGAACCGGTTTTCAAGGTAAGTGTTGATATTATTGTAGATTTGAAATATGATTGCATATGGCAGAAGTATTACCAAATACATTTATTGTCATTCTGAGCTTTCAGACAAAGCTAATCTTTATCCATGGAGGGTGGTCGGAATGGCCTTATATCAATATTGTATGAACCAAAAGTCACAGGTAAAAATGAATAATGACTGTAGTTTAAGCAACAAGGCTGCAATCTGTGCGAGCCACCCCTCATTGATACGTTTGTTTTTCAAACTGAGTGCTAGCAACATTGTTATTTGTTAATCCAAGTAGTTTTGGGAAAGTTATGGCTATTTGCAGGAATTCACTCACGGAATGCTGCTGTAAAACAAATTTTTCACATTTGAATTATATTTGATATACTTCACATATTGCAACCTACCACCCACAAAATGAAATGCTTATTTCTTGAAGATTCTATTGACACCTTTCAATTACAAATCGGCTACGAATTCAGCGAGTTAGGCCACATGTCTTACTTTGATTGATTGTACTTTTGGGTAGGTAGCTTAATTGCAATGGATCACCACAATGATGAAATATGCAGTATTGCAAACAGAAAATTGCTGCTACTTGTGCAAGCCACCCTTCCTTCGAGGAAGCTTTTCAAGGTAAGTGCTTACATCATTGTTAATGGAAAATAAAATAAAAAATGGCATAAATATGGCTATATGTATGCATTGCCATTGCTCCGACCCTTTGTGCACAGTTGACTCAGTGTACATTTTTTTTTTGTAAATTGTGTTTTACATATTGCATATAAGGAAAAATCCCATCCAGCATCGAAATGTGCATTTCTCAAAGATTCTTGGGATCATTTTAATTTATTTAAAAAAAATCGGTTCAAATTTGAACTAGATATTTTATGTTACATAATTTCGGCATCTCTTGTGTTTATTCTTGCTCGCAAGATCAACACTGGCGCAATTTAGACCAATAAACTTCGTACAAATCAATTTTAAAAACCGATGGCTACGCCAGAACAGCAACGAACACATTTGCATTCAGTTGCCCGAATAGAATGGCGAAGCTGCAATCGTTGAACATGCATTCACGTTAAGACCGAAAGTGTGACGTCATATGTGTGACGCAAACGTTGCGTCACATATGAAAATGACGTTATGGAGTATCAAACCTGTTTTCATCAATATCTTCACAATTCATGGGTTTTCGGACAATTTGAAACCAGTATTTTTATCTGCGTAGCCTGTTTAATGGTTCTAGAGTATTTGCTCGAATTTTTTCAAGGTGGACTATTCCCTTTAAGGTAACTGTGATCCAGGCACATGTCTGACTAAAGGACATATCCAGTGTAACATCAATTCACCCTAACCTACTACCTTAACCTTTACATGCAGAAGCAGATCACCCTCTAATCCACTACATTAAAGGAAATAGTTCGCAAATGAAAATGAAAAATAGTTCGCAATAATCCTGAAATAGTTCGCCTTCAACATCGGGATTTGAACTGAGATAGCAGTTGTGTAGCCCGTGTTAAATTAGCCCTCCATACCACTTCCCACGGCTGAAAAGACTCTTAAGCCTAAGCTATTTGATTATTTATACGAAGGAATGCGGTGCTGGCGAAAGAATGCCAGGAATGCGGTGCTGGGAGACACCTGGATCAAGGCTTCTAGTCAGCCAATCACCTTGCAAGTAGCGTTCATTGACGCGGTTGCAATGGTTACCATAGTACGAGCGTACTCTACTTTAAATCTCATTGGCTGAGCCATTGTTTTCATCCGCGTGATGGGAGGAGCCAGATTAAAAAAGCATGCATATAGTTTTGATGAAATTAAAAAATCACGACCTTGTGTTCTAAATAGACATGTTTGGTGGCCATTTCTGGGAATATGAAAACAAATTGTAATGCAGTATTTAATAAAAACATGCTATCACAAGTTTTCCGAAGGTGAACTATTTCCTTTAAATGGTACCGTCGAGGGGTAGCTTAGATGTATCACAGGCATCATTACTCAACTGGCTCAAAGCTTTTAGGGTAATGCCGTTCAGGGTAGCTTAAGCATACTTCTAGCACATTTTGGTGTGTCCTGTTTTTTTTAAAGGTCACAAATAAAATTATATTTGGTGCAAAACTGGTGGACGGACTGGTGCTATTGATTGATGGTTACAGTTTTCAAATTATGTTATTTTAAAGTTGCTAATTTAAAAAAAAACGGTTTAAGTTATCCAGAATCGGCAAACTTTAGCCACGTCGCGTTGCAGATACTTCCTTGATTATGTTCAGGAAATAAAGACTGTTATTTATGTTCCTATCAACTTAACCATGGGAGAACACCCCAAGGGATGTATGGATGCAAAAAAAACAATCTGTTGTGAAACTTATTTATAATTGCTTCCATACTGGTGTAATTCATCGCAATAAACCAGAGATATACGGAAAAAACAATATATTTTTTCTTCTTATGACAGCAAGTCAGAATAAGAGACGCAACTTCCCATAAAACTTGGTGTCGGTATTGGTATTAGTGTCAGCAAGTTCTAATAGGTATCGGGATGATGATGATACCAATCAACTTAGTATCGGCAGCGATATTAACAAGTGCACTCTACCCACGATCCCATTTTAAATCCCCGAGTTTCGTCATTTAAAGGGAAATAATGACCTTTTTCCACAAAAATAGAGTTATCACTTGAAATCGACAGACGAGGCCAAAATATATTGTAAATTCATCACCTTTTGCCTAAAACTGTTCCTAGCCAAAGATATTTCAATTTGGAAACGCTCAAGCGCTCCCCGCTGAAAACAACGGATCGGCAAGTACTTGGCGCATTTTATGGTACTTGAATGCTTTTGCAATCTATGCTTGAATTCAATTCGATTATACCCGTCACATTCGCCCAAAATATTACGTTTCTAACCTGGCTACGGATTTGTTGTATCACAACCACCAGTCGTTTACACATAGGAACATTAACAAAAGCATTCTTCACTGATGGTTCACATACCTTTGTTATTTCGTAGCAGCGATCCTTTTTTGAACGTTTTCCAACTGGATGTTTATTAGGCGTTTCTTGCGCCCGAAACGTATCAAAAGCGCCACTTAGCGTAGCACTGCATATAGAGTTGGGTCAAGGCCGAATGGACGTAAACGAAACCACACAAGTAAGTATCTTCAATTTTTCAAAAACTTAAAACTCCTTAATAGGAAAATGCTTTATTAATTCTTAAATATAAATTCCGTAATTGTTATACCATAACGGGAGCTAAAAAAAAAATCGTTTAAACAAAATAACAAGGTCATTATCTCCCTTTAACGTTACATTTTTTTCCCTGGTATGTTGTGACAATGAAGTTCCATATTTTTAGGTTGTCTTGAACAGTAGAAGAGTACAAAATCAAATAATTATGATTAGAAAATGCATTACGGACATCAGGGGCAACAGTAAAAACACCAAATTCATAACCAAATACTTGCAATCAACTGGCCGTTATGCATCGCCGGAGGGATGTGAATGAATGAGACTGAAGTGAATGTAATACATCTTCAAATTGCAAATGAAGTGGAGGCATGTGACTATCTACTCCCTGATGTTCTGCGGCTCCTGACCCAGCTAGAGTATGAACAATAGAGTATCATCACTCTCAAAGGCTGATGCTAGTGTTTCGGCCATTCTGAATGAATCATCTGTCAAGCTGCCATCTTCGAACCTCAGCGGACCCACAGAAGGACAACCAACTTTCTTGTGTCGTATGTATGCATGGAGCTGCTTGGGATTGGACTTTAAGTCATCTAACATTTGCATTTCATACCTGGATTGGGATGTCAAAGCAAAATTCCTCCGAACGGTTGCTAATAAAGAAGTTTCCCAATACATCTCATGATGTGCTTGAATTTCTGCCCAGTTGAGACCTTGAGCAGCTTTTCTCCATGCTAGAAGTCTGGTAGGGGGATTAACTTTCCATGGTACTTTTCTAGTGTGTGACAAGGTATGTGCAGGAACATGTTCTTCCACCAGAGGGGAAACAACATCAAGAAATCTGGTGTAGGCGTCCTGTACATTAAAGTAGCAGAGTTCCAAATCCCAATCTACTTCACTAAGCCTTACATAAATATGGCCATATCTGTCATGGTGCCACCGTCTACGACTTTTCCCTGAAGAGGTTGTGGGAAGGTAGGCTTGGTTGAAAAGGTAATCACATATGGTAGGACAGTGGTCACAGCCTGGCATGGGTGGAAAAACTTGCACTGCACTAATCCTGTCATTATCAGTAGTGATTATCAGGTTCAATATATTCCCTGAGCGTGGAAATGTTGGCTCATTGATCCACTGGGCAAGGTCCAGACTGATAAATACCTTTAAAAAATGCCCACACATGATGCTGATTGATTCCAGTCACTCTGATCACAATGTAATGAGGGCAGGTTGAAGTCACACAAAATTAGTACCTCTTTCATTGAACAGGCTGAGAGTAAATAGTCAATGAGCTGCGAGTCCTCCAGGTCAGAGTAAGAAGGTCTGCATACTGCAATCATCAACAAGTTGAAGTCGACCAGCTGTACAGCTAAACAGTTGCTGACCTGGACATCACAGTGCAGCTACTTAAGGCTGCCATGTATATACATGCAAACCCCATGTTTGGAAACATCTCCAGAAACATCTTGTCTAACCACATTGTAGGATGGGATTGTGACAAAGGAGCTAGGCATAGAGTGCAGTAGATGTGTTTCTGTAACACAAAACACCTGTAACTGGAGGTTCAACAGAAATTGCTCAACAAAGTGAAGCTTGTTTGTCAACGAATTAACATTTGCATGTCCAACCCTCAGAATAAATGTGTTTTGTGTTGCTACCTTGCTGGTAGCCGGAACTACTAGTTTGAGGGGGACATTACTTGTTTGGGAACTGTTTCTGAGCTAGAGGGGAACTGTGGGGGATCGGGTAGCCTCACTGCTAGGTAGATTGGTGCTGCCCTGTTAACTCGGGAGAGGCCTGCTGTGAAAGATTCTTGTCTGGCTTTCAATACCTGTCTCTGGTTGTAGGCTAGGTCCCTTCTGAGGTAGACTGAGCTGAATTGAGTACATAATTTTAGTTGTTTTGCCCTGTCTAGCAAACATTTCCTCAGATCATCATCGTGACTTTACCTCTAAAGAGATCAGTCTCTGAGGTGATTCTTACAACATCAGTCAGAGTCACTTTCTTGAGTTTCTCTTCAATGAGGTGCTTGGACAGTCTCAAACTTTGACACTGCCTCATTGGCAAAGTATGCACCAAGACCACTAATGACTAGTGAGTTTCTCCTCCTTGGTTCCTCAAGTTTTCTGAGTTTCTCACTGACAACCTTTCGGTACTCCTCTGAGTGGGTCATGGGGTGGGCAGACTGGAAGCTGTCACTGAGGCATATGTGGGGGGGGGGGGGGGGCTGAGTCAGGGTAGTTGGGTTAGGTTGAGGATGAATGGAAGATTCACAGATTTTAGTATTTTCTTTGATCTAAGATCTAATGCGGACACATATCACCAAACATTTGATGCAATTATCTGTGTTCTACGTCAGCATTGTCTTCAACATGCCATAGCATTAAATGTTTGGTGATAGGACATGTCTGGCATTAAAGGAGCTTACTGTTACCCTACCACAACCCTGGACAGTGTCCAGGGTTGTGGCAAAAATAAATGTGATAATAAACATTAAAAATAAATGTGCATGTGTCCAGTGGACACATATGCACATTTATTTTTAATGTATATTATCAGGTCACTAATATCAGTGCTGAAGCTGGATGAGCCTAAATATAAAAAGTAGGGGTATAAGTTAAATAACAAACCTCCCAAGTTTATGGTGGTACACTATAGTGGTATATTGGGGACTGGAGTACCCTAATAGAAGAAGGATAGCAAGCCAGCTGACTGTAGTAGTACTCCAGAAACACAAGTGTAGGCCAATCCAAATAACATCAAAGTAACCAAAATAACCAGTGACAGAAGCGATTTGGGTGTGTCAGACACATTTTGAAAGCTACATAGAGCTCAGCCGCTTTTAGTGGAAAACTCTGGCAAGTCTGTCAATATTATTTCTTAGTGACAATTATGGAGAAATATCAATGAATCCATGAATAGTCACTAGAGATGTAACTTGGAATGCAACGGATGACTCTAAATCCATGGACATGCCTAACCTAACCTATGGATCTTCATACCAGGGTTTGTGTGCTGAAGGTTACTGGAATAGATTTTAGGCAAGGGAAAAGCAAATATTTTAGGTTAAGTTATTGTGCTGTGCTTTAGGCTTCAGACCCGGCTCTTGCCTAAAATATATTGCAGCTAACCTCCAGCGCACAAACCCTGGAACAAACATCCATAAGTTGTTAGGTTAGGTATGTTCATGGATTTAGCGTCATCCGTTGCATTGCAAGTTGCATCTCTAGTGACTCCAGTGTCAGAAAAGTGACATGTTTCTTCATTTCTCTGAATTTGGAAGTTTTGTTCCATGAAAACTTTGACTGTAAAAAATGAATGGATAGTGACTCCAGTGTCAGAAAAGTGACATGTTTCTTCATTTCTCTGAATTTGGAAGTTTTGTTCCATGAAAACTTTGACTGTAAAAAATGGATGCACAATATGGCTGACAAGCATAACACATGGCAGGAGAAGATTGACAAAAAATAGCATACATTATACATACATTACACATACACAATACATTATACAATAATACAAATAATATACAAAGTTGGTATATGCATTACAAAAAAAAAAATGTCTGCCACTGGAGAGAAGACAAAAATCTGTGAAAAATGTTCCACAAACTTAGATCGTGGAACCACTTTTATGACACTGATTCATGGATTTAATATTTCTCCATAATTGACACAAAGAAAGTCACCAAATTTGCCCCAGTTTTCCACTAAAAGCGGCTGAGCTCTATGAAGCATTCAAAATATGTGCCTGACCCACCAAAATTGCTTCTGTCACTGGCTATTTTAGTCACTTTGATGCAGTGTCCCACAATTTGTCAATTTGGGTGGGAAAATGACACCCAAATGTGAATAATTTTCCACTCTCACTCCCCATTTTATGAGTGAATTTTCCACTCCCAACTTATGAATTGTGGTATTCTGATATAAATATTGACTAAAATACATTATTTCAATGAAAACTGCTTTCATATTCAAAACAGAAATCAATATTGTACAATTTTCTACATAATTTTCCACTCTCATGTTTTTTTTTGCTTGAATTTTCCACTCTGACACCCAAGCAAAATTGGAATTTTGGGACACTGCTTTGATGACGTCATTTGAATTGGCCTACACTTGTGTTTCTGGATGGTATAAGTTTAGTAACGCACCTCCCACCAGAGGTAGGTGGTAAGTAGTAGACCCTAATAAAGGAAATGTTGGTGGTATTTAAGACCCTAATCGGACGAATATATACAGGATCCCTACAATATGCACATCATTCAATAGAGAATGTCACGCTTAGTAAACATGGACGTGTTCCAAGATGATCAGAAACATTTGAAATCAAAATATTTTAGAAACTCACCAGAGCTTCCCACTTCCGACACCCTCTGAACGCCCGGTTGTTTATCATACGGAAGTCGGCTTCTGATCTCGGATGGCGATTGGCTAGTTTATACCAATGACGACACAAGCGCTGATTGGTGGAGAATCATTCCACACGTACTAACAGGTAGCAAAATATTGAGAAAACGGGTGTTAAAAGTATTCTGCAGGGCATTAATTAGGATTTAGGAGGCAAACGAATCTCCATCTATCACGTTCATGTGAAAGGGCCCCGGGCATAGCGCAGCGTTCCATGGTTGGCAAAGTTGCTGTTTCCTGGTATACATCTTGTACTCTTTTTTGTACTCTTTTGAATTTGAGTGCTCTTTGAAAAGGGGAATATAAATATAATTAAATCAAATATGATTAATAATAATATTTGATTTATTTCATCCAACTGGATCATGCTCTGGAGACCTTAAGCCCAGAATAAAAAAGAGTACAACTACAAAATGCATACCAGCAAACAGCAACTTTGCCAACCCTGCAGCGTTCTCATCAGGTTTACAAAAATAAGTTGAGCCAATGTCACGCACCGAGCGGAGTGAGCGTTCAAATCAATGACGTCACATAGGATACAATTCACATCTACATGTTTGAATGCGTAATTGCGCATGCGCGATCACAGCCTCTGTCTGAGCAGAGTTCATTTACACAAATCCTTGATCGCCGCACATCATCAACAGAAACAACGGCGCATGGCGGCTGGCGCGGTGATGTGTGGAAATGCTGCCTTCAAAATAGCTGCTTTTTAGATTGTAAGGTAAGCTGAAGCTGGAAAACAGTGCTTATAACAGTTCCTTGTTGCTTTTAAACTGTTTTAAAGCCGTTTTTGATAAAAATTGTCCCCTAAAGAGCTGCGATTGAGGTCTTAAATAGCCCCAAGAAAACTAAGCCAGCCGGGTAGTAGTACTTATAATTGTACCATCTACATTTTGCTGGCCTGTGTTTGGGACATGGGCTCCGCTACAGGGGGGCCAGTCTGCAAAGTAGGGCGCTTCTCGACGAAATTCCGTCGGTGCGCATGAGATTTGTGCGCACGCATGGGATTTTTCATGCGCAGAATTCAACCCTCATGCGCACGCAACATGCGCGCACTCTCCGACATGCGCGCACCATCACACATGCGTACCACCGGGACCGAGGGGTTAACTCTATAGGGGGTTTTCACGTGACAACACAATCAGCTGGCCCAGGCACCGCCGCCATCTTTGGGGACAAGCAAGGGGGTAGAAGCCATTGAAGTGGGCTGAGGAGGTCGGATATATTGGACGATTTTTAGTTCTATATACTATTATTTTACAGAAGATCAATGGGGAAGTTTTGTGCGGTCTATGCTTGCAGCAACAGGTCAAGTCGTGACAAGGATAGGCGTTTTTTTAGCATACCAGCCGTGATAAACCATAGTGATGAGAAGACGAAAGCCCTGAGTCGTACGCGGCGAGAGAAATGGTTGGGAGCCATCAAGAGAAAAGATTTAACTGAGGAAAAAATTCGCAATTCTTCAGTCTGCAGTGACCACTTCATTGCCGGTGAGTACTGATGACTGATGGAGATACAATATATCATACATAAAGTTAGGGTGAATTGCCCCTAAAGCAGTCAGCCATATCCAGCTTGTTCACAGCAATAATATATAAATTGGACCACTAGCGGATTCAGCCCTTTCCCGCAGGGAGGCATAATTTTTAGCTTAATCTAAATCATAATTCTGGATGCAGTCATGTTTCCGCAATCATGTTAAACGTGCACTGGATCGAACGTGATGCAGCCGACAGAAATGTGGTTTGGCATGCAGAAGCCTTAAATGTATGTGGTTCCCTTTTCAGGAAAATCTGCTGTGCTCTACGACCCCACAAATCCTGACTGGGTCCCATCACTGAAGCTTGGACATTCAGCTGGGAAGGCTTCAACGTCTGGTGTGGAGCGGCACGATAGGACAGTGCGTCGTACCACCAAGAAGCTGCAGCTAGAGGCTGAAACGCAAGGTCGGGCAGGTGAAGCTGCTACTTCAGCTGGGGTATCACCTGTTGAAGCAGAAGGTAGTGATGACAGTGATGATTCCCAAATTGAAACATGCAAAGACGGTTTTAATAATGTGGGTACTGCAACAGATATGAAAGCTGAGGATGTTGTGTGCCTGATTCAGGACAATCAGATGCTTCGGGATGAGCTGTGTTCATTGAAGTCCAAGCACATGCAGTCTTCTTTAGATGAGGAATCATTTAAAAACAACGAAAAGGTGATGTTTTACACTGGCTTGCCAAACTGGAATGTGCTGCGAAGTGTGCTAGAACTAGTGAGCCCAAGCCTGTCTCAGGCAAGTCACTGTTCGCTGACACAGTTTCAGCAACTTCTACTGACACTGATGAAGCTGCGTCTGAATCTGACAGAAAAAGACCTGGCTTATAGGTTTGGTGTTTCTGTCGCAACAGTGTCCAGGACCTTCCTTCAGGGGCTGAATGTTTTATTCTCTAAGCTAAAGCCACTGATAATCTGGCCAGATAGAGATGCCCTCCAAAAAACCATGCCTATGTCCTTCAGAAGGTATTGTCCTCAATCAGTAGTGATCATCGACTGTTTTGAAATATTTGTTGATCGTCCTCTATATCCTTTGGCCAGAGCCCAAACGTATTCTTCATATAAGCACCACAACACAGTAAAGTACCTGATAGGCATCACCCCACAAGGTACAGTGTCGTTCATCTCTGATGGCTGGGGTGGCAGGGTCAGTGACAAACACCTGACACAGCACTGTGGTCTCCTGGAGAACTTGGTTCCTGGTGATGTTATCCTTGCAGACAGAGGGTTTGACATTCAGGAGGCAGTGGGACTGTACTGTGCCACTGTAAAAATACCAGCATTCACAAGGGGCAAGAAACAGTTAAGTGGCATCGAAGTGGAGCAAACGAGGCGCATCGCTAATGTCAGGATCCATGTAGAACGTGTCATAGGGCTTATCAAGAATAAATATCTGATCCTGGGTGCCAACCAGCCAATGGACTTCATGCTGGTCCCAGATGCTACTTGCGTCCCAACTATGGACAAAATGGTGACTATGTTGTGCACTGATAAACCTGTGTGATTCTGTAGTCCCTACTGACTAGACTAGACCACGACCGAGATGCCGACTGATGTGTTCTCGTTGTGATTCTGTAGTTGCTAGTGCTAATGAATCAGGGGCCTGGATTGGCATGATCAGGTCAATGGTAACACGCTAACATGAAACGTATGTCAAATGGATAGCGGTTCAATACCTTGCGATGTGCTCTCTTGAAGTGTGACTTCGTGCCGCTGGACCGATTATTTGTGTTGTAAAACTCGCCTCGTTGCGTAGTTTATATGATCAAATATACAAATATATCGGACAAACGTGACTTATATTTGAAACCGACTGCTCCCGATATCAGTACATGCGTTTTCGTCTCCGAACATTTACAATACAAACTTCAAACATTGAATGAAAGTTGAGACAGACAGTTGCTAGTTGCTACCTTCCAGTCACTCGGGGATTATAAATGTTGCGTTCTTTCCGGGTCACCGAATAAGGCAGAACCTGCTCACTTAGGTATTCTAAATCTCACTGCTTTACCCTGCACGTACACAGTTATTGAGCCTTCTACATGCTTAGGTGTCGACACTAAGCGAGGTCCTCCCTGGGCCGGCACGGTCGCCGCTACCGCTGTCACCACTGGGCGTGGTCCCGCCGCCGCAGCAGCCTCTGGGCGTGGTCCCGCCGCCGCAGCAGCCACTGGGCGTGGTCCCGCCACCGCCACTAGGCGGGGGCCCGCCGCTGCCGCCGACACTGGGCGGGGGCCCGCCGCCGCCGCCGCCACTGGGCGGGGGCCCGCCGCAACCACTGGGCGGGGGCCCGCCGCCGCCGCAGTCACTGGGCGGGGGCCCGCCGCCGCCGCAGCCACAGTTGGGCGGGGGCCCACCGCCGCCGCAGCCACTGGGCGGGGGCCCACCGCCGCCGCAGCCACAGTTGGGCGGGGGCCCGCCGCCGCAGCAGCCACTGGGCGGGGGCCCGCCGCCGCCGCAGCCACTGGACGTGGCCGCACCGCCGCCGCAGCCACTGGACGTGGCCGCACCGCCGCCGCAGCCACTGGGCGTGGTTCCACAGCCGTCGCAGCCACTGGGCGTGGTCCCGCCGCCGCCACTGGGCGTGGTCCCGCTACCACCACTGGGCGTGGTCTCGCCGCCGCCGCAGCGCCTGGACGTGGCCCCACCGCCGTCGCAGCCACTAGGCGTGGTCCCGCCGCCGTCACTGGGCGGGGGCCCGCTACCACCACTGGGCGTGGTCTCGCCGCCGCCGCAGCGCCTGGACGTGGCCCCACAGCCGTCGCAGCCACTGGGCGTGGTCCCGCCGCCGCCGCAGCCACTGGGCGTGGTCCCGCTACCACCACTAGGCGTGGTCTCGCCGCCGCCGCAGCGCCTGGACGTGGCCCCACAGCCGTCGCAGCCACTGGGCGTGGTCCCGCCGCCGCCGCAGCCACTGGGCGTGGTCCCGCCGCCGACGCCGCCACTGGGCGTGGTCCCGCCGCCGCCACTGGGCGGGGGCCCTCCGCCGCCGCCGCCGCCACTGGGCGTGGTCCCGCCGCCGCCGCCGCCGCAGTTTCAGCCGACGCACGCTGAGATGTCGCGTCAGCAGGGTTTGAGTTTTCCTTTTCTTTGACTGCAGGACGTGTGTACCAACGACCAAGCAGCTCAGGCATCACACATAGCATGACAAAGCTACGTGCCAGCTGGATCTTGTTGACCATGAACAGCTGGTCTGGTGTGATCCTTTCCAGGTAGACAGAGGCTGGAGTCCACACGAGCAGATCACAGTAGGCTTTTCCAGTGCAGAGCAGCTGCGCTTGTACCTGCAGAACAACAGATCACAGATAATGAGAACCTGCTAATTGTGAGACAATATTTTTGTTCAAATGCTTAAATGGGTGGATTTATTAGGTTAAAACAGTTAAAAAATAAAACACTAGGTAAGTTGCGCTTTTCAAATGACATTCCCTGCATTGATGCTACTGATCATTCAATGTTGGTGATTAATGGCCTCAGCAATGGATGAGATATGACAGATTCAAAAATAATTTGGGGGCAGAGCGGTTGGTTTTCAGTAATATTTTGTACAATAGATGACCAGATAATAACTGAAAATTTCACCAGCATTAATAACTAATAAAACTGCCATGTTGTCACCCATAAAATCGAATCATGTTCCTGACACAATTTATCTGGAAAATAATTATTACTCAATGATACAAGATAAATGCGTCCACCTGGTAGTAGTACGCATGATCCCGCTTCAGCTGGGTGCGAACACACTTTCCATCAGGGTCCACCTCTCTGGTGAACATGCTGTTCTTCATCAGTGGCAGTGGGCTTGCGTCATCTCTGTGACAGTATGGACACTGAAAAGGACAAAAATGGCATGTAATTGCATGTTGATCAAACTCAAGCAGGTTCTCACCAGTTGGTTTTTGAAGGAAGAATCCACATAAATTACCTTATACAGATTTTATTGGTTTAAAACTCACCACAATAATGTGCCATACAATTTTTAAGATAATGTATCAAACTATGAGACTTTCACCCATACATGTGTTAAGACAGTCAACTACAATTATATTTGGAATTATAATTCACTGTCAGGTTTACTAACCTTGATCTCTAGCACCCCATCACCACAGCAACTGCAAGACACCAGGCTGTCCGGGGTGGCAGCGAGGAAGCCATGCTCTTTGTCAATGAAGAGCCCACAAGCATGTGTTCTCAAGTCAACATGTTTTCCTTCCTGCAGGGCATTGTAGGCCAAAATGCCCTTCTCTTCGTGCTTGCAACCCCACTGGGTCGCTTTGGCCTTGAACTTTCGGAGCTCAGGATAGCATGTCCCCATCAGCAGACTCATGGCAGGAGCTGTTGTTTTGGTACAGCAAGCTGCCTTCAGTCGTGATGCTGTCACTCGTCCAGCTCTGAGTGAAAACCAAACGCTTGAACCTGCCTGCTTCCTCGTTTTCTGCTCTGCAGTATCTCTCTCACTCTCTGTGACATCATACAACTTCATCTTTGCTGATCCCAGATCCACCAACTCCTGGTAGTCTAGCAGCAGGTTCGCTTTTTCAAATAAACCCCCAAGCAGTTGTGGCAGGTCGCTGTCCAGACTGTGGGGGATGTACGGCTCAGCGTAGGGTTCTATCAGCGACAGAATGGCAGGCTTGGAGCCACTCTGTGAGAGGGACTTGAAAAGGTTGTCCATTTCCTCCTTGGATGGACCTTCCACAGTGATGTGATGCTTCGGCTTAGCTTTGTTTGTAGAAGCTGAAAACTGGATGTCCCGCAGTGGTTTTGGTTCAGCTTTGGTGACTGAGTTTGGCAGAACCCAGTATGCCTTTTTGTCTGTGACAGTCAGTGATTCCCTCTTCTTTGCTCCAGCTTCAGCTGCCCACAGCAAGGACGCCATGTGGCTGCAACTTTCCCCTAATCCAGCCATGCAGTTGCAGTGTGCTGCCAGCACACGTCCGGACACCTCACACACCACCCATGGGATCAGTGGCTTCTCGGAGAGCCTCTGAGAATGATTGACCTTTGCAATCAATGCAACTTTTCCATTTGACATTTTTTTTTACCAGGACTTCTCGCACCCAACCACTGACAAACTTCTTATAGCAGTCCAAGTTTTTGTAGTCCATTAACTGGTCCTGGGTATATACACTGCTTGAAAAAAGTAGGTACATACCAACATGCACGTAACTGACGGCTGGCCAAAGATCTACATCATCTTCCCAGTCCATAATTGGTAGCTCATATGGATCCACACCACCCAGATATTCATCTAACTTTTCTTTGTATCTATTCTGAGATACACCATCTTGAACTGGAACAGACTCAAAATAGCCAGGCAAAATCCCACTTGCAGTATCAATTTTTCTTCTCTTGGCACCAGACATGGTTCAGGGTTAACGGACTCAACACAAAACCAGCAAAACTATTCAATAAAAGTCTCAGCGCCGCCACAAATCCGCTCCACCTATCGCTTTCCAACACAATGATATACTAACACGCCGTCTCCTTGTCCCCAAAGATGGCGGCCGATCGTGGCCGGGCACCAAAAAGTGACGTCAGTGAGAACCCCCTATTACGGTGTAAAAGACACAATCTCGTAAGCAGTGTTCCAGGTGCGCCACATTTGTCGCAAGAACTTCATAATAGTCTCACCCTTTGGCTTCCATATTTTTTCTATTGACAGAACAAAAATAATTGCAATTTTGGGCAATTAATTGTACAGTATCTGTAAAATAGTATTTTTACAAAACAACATAAATATTGTGATCTATTTGTTTTCAGACCGTCATCAAAAGTCAATAAATTGTAATGGCTGTTTAAAATAAATAATGAAGGCATTGGTTTCCTTCACGTAAAGGCATATGGTTCTGACCGGGCGTGAAAAGTCTAGAAAGAGCCAAGGCCGTATATAGGAGGTGTGGTCATCCGGCGATTTGACTGAATCGTGACGTCACAGTGTGACATCATTTGGATGAAGTGTCAATTTCTCGTATTCAAGTACATTATAATTCACAATATTTGAAGGACCATTTAAGTTATTCTAGACGTTTGATTTCTCATGCTATGCACTCAACGAAAGACCAATTCCAAGTTCTCAAACTTATCTCAGTAAAATTTGTCTCAAGTTACTCATATTTCCACAGTAAAGGGGTAAATATATCACTTCTCCGCCCCCCGCGTCCCCGCAACTTTGTCGCCGCTTGCACCGGACGCGGTAGCGCAGTGCGATGATACTCTACTATAGATCCGAAGGGTGCATAGGCGTAGGAACCGGGGGGGGGGGGGGGGCATGGCACCTTCACGTTTCGGCCGAAATTTTTGCTCAAATATTTCCCTTTTCCTAAAAGGTAAAATTGAATACGGCAAACGATTCACCAAGGCGAGAGGAGCCCAAATTTGCAAATAAATTTATCATAGAGAGGTTAGGTTTTCCTCAAGATGAGATCAAAGATGCGGCATTCATGCGCCAGAATTGACTACAGGGATGACGTCATAAGTGCCCCTGGACATATGTAAAACGCACGGACGGTAAACCCCTGGAAAGAGCGGGAAGTTCTTCTTGCTACGGTGGCGTGGTGGGGAGGGGTATACGGATAAAACGGGATTCCGTCAAGTTTTAACATTAAGTCTATGGGTGTTGCATGGAAAGAATCGAGTTTGAAATATCTCCGAGTGCACCCCCCCCCCCCCCCCCCCCCCCGCCTGAGTGCGCATGGGTAAAAGCCGAGTGTGCATGCTTGCGCGCATTTCAATTTCTCATGCGCAGTCCGTCGAGCCGGCTGCCATACTTTGCACTATGGCAGGGGGGGGGGGCAGAGGGGACGTGTCCCCTTAACTTTTATATTTTAACATTATGCTTATGGGCATTGCATGAAAATAATTGAGTTCAGAAGGCCTCCCCCAAACATTCGGATTGTGGCCCTTGGTTTGGGATCCACATGAGGCACATCAGTATTTAAAAAATTGGACTCAACAGCCCCTAATTCAAGTTCATTTCAGTTTGACCTTGGTGAAAAAGACGAAATAAGGTAATAGTATCCCGCCAGATGCTCATACAAGTCCTAATTAATAGCTATTCCAGATATATACGATACTGACGCACTCCAGTTTGCAATGGAGGGCAAAACTGCTAAATCCTCTAAAAAAAGTTCCACAATATCATAACTTGGGTTCACAAAGCGGTTAAACTTCCTCTTGAGCCTACAGAAAATAACACAAGATCGCTTACCTTCAATATCAGTACCAAACCACCCACGTGAAAACACCGAATCTGAATCGAGACGCGACGCAACCTCGGGGGCCCGGCCGATGCATTTGCGCGGGAACAGATGTTACTTTTAAAAGCAGCTTCAAAGTTCAAATCCTCCACTGCTAACCCTGACAAGGGCATCTAATCGCGGTAGATTTCAAGAACCACGCCTGCGCCTTTCACCTCGTACGATAATCAACTCGACGCTCTTATACTGATACCGCCTTGGATACGGCCAGGGGGATGTCGTGCTGTGCTTCGCCATAGGCAAATTGGGGATTTGTGACGTCACAAATCGACAATTCCTGCGCGGATCTTACGTTAGTGACGCGCACCGCCGCCATCTTTAAACTTGTTTATAAACGAGTTGATCGATATTATTTCAGATTGGATTCACTGACGCCTGTCGTTATTAATTTAGTCTGAGAGCGAAGTTGATCTGACAATGCCACATTGCGTTGTTTCCAAATGCTCCAACAACTCTAGAAACAGTCCAGGACTCTCATTCTTTTCATTCCCCAAAGTAAGTCATTTAAAATCAGAATGGCTGCATAGGTGTGCCAGGAAGGACGAAGTAGTCGTTAAAACTGCCCGAGTTTGTGGAAAACATTTCCTGGATGATGATCTGGACGAATCATATAAAATTCAGCGATCTGTCCTCCCATCACATGTGAAGTTGAGGTCCAAGCTGAAGACTGGAGCAGTGCCATCGCTCAACCTACCATCATCAACCTTCACCAGGCAAGCTGCATTAGTTTACATTTATGCTGTCACAGTTCTGCATGTTTTTTTCTCAATTACATTCTTGTTTCATACCCCACAATGTTAATTGTTTTTTTTTCTCATTTTGTTAATGTGAACAATGTGAATGACAAACATGTGGCCTTACCATAACCATATGCCAACATGTTTAACGTTTGCGAGTGATTTTTGGATTTGCTAGCTATGTATGTTTGCAATTTGCATGTTTATTTGTATTTATGTCTTGGTGCACATGTTTTCCATTGTCACAACTCACATGCTTGTTTTATTTCATTGACATGCGATGGCGAAAAGCCATTAAGTACAGTGTGTCAGTGAACCTGATTAAATAAACAACTCGACTCGACAGTACACCTAACCTATACACGAGGCGGAATCCTGCACACATGTCTCAATCCTGATATAGCATGTGTACCTGTTGGCTGCTATTCATCCAGATTATGTGTGTGTGATTGGGGTTTTTGGGGGGCGCTTCAGCGCGTTGAGGCTATCAAGCGCCCATCCAGTCTACGCTACTTCAGCGCAGTCAGACGGGGGGGTTGTACACAATGTTAAAACGGATCTTCTGTAGGTAAGAGAGAACTTGTTTGATGCTGACTTCTGCACTGTCCCCTAGCACGTCGTCGAGCGATGCATTCGGGAAAAAACGTGATTTTATAAGTCTTAACTGTTGGCAGATATCGTTGGGAGATAACACGTGTTTCACGCTCAGTGGAGCGTTGCAGTAGCCGCATACCGGCGGCTCCGAGCTGGTCAGGTGGTAACTGTGAGTAGCGTAACAGTGGCCGATGCGGAGTCTAGCTAGCGCCACTTCCTCCATTCTGCTTCGCCTGCTGCTCGACTCCCACCTTCCGATATTAGGGCGTAGGCGTCTAAGAGCGCAGTCTGTCTCGTTATGCCACCTATCTTGCCATTCAGCGAGTACGGTGTGGTTTATAGCTGGCTTCATATCGTCGGCCTCCATCTTCAGCGAACGAATACGCGAGGAGCGCGAGGCAGCTTTGGCAGCTTCGTCGGCTCTCTCGTTGCCCTCAACGCCCACGTGACTAGGCACCCATAACAATTTCACTTCTCCACCATCCGAGTGGATGCTGGTCAGCAGTTCTAAAATCTGTGTGACTAGCGATGAGGAGATCAGCTGGTTACGGAGTGCCATCACTGAGCTGGCTGAGTCAGTAACTATAAGACAAAAGTTGTGACTATGACGGCGAATGTGCTTTAAAACCTGGTAGATAGCGTACAGTTCAGAGGTAAATACTGATGCTGCGTCTGGCAGCTTAAAACGTCTACTGGTCGTCCCGCTGACGAAAGCGCAGCCCACGCCCTCAGCGCCCTTCGATCCGTCAGTAAAATATCTCCGGAACCCACCATATGAGTCAAGCTTTTCCAGCGCACACTGCTTCAGTTCGTTCGGCATAGTGGTCGACTTTGGGTGTTGCAAGAGGCTAAGGTCACAGCAAAGCCCTGTTAGGCGCCATGGCTCTACACGACAGGTGCGTCGTGTGGCCAAGCTATCGAGGTCAATGCCAGTGTTCTGCATCCAGCTGTGTGCGCGAGAACACAGGGCTCGGGAGGAGCTCTGACGAGTTGTTGAGAACAGATGGACCAGTGAATGGTCGAAGATCCAGTCATACGTGGGGTGGTCTGGGTCCTGCTTGATTTTACATACGTAAATGAGGGCGAGGCGCTTCCGTCTCAGATCTAGTGGAGTTTCCTCTGCATCCACAAGAAGGCTGGCTCTGCGTGAGGTCCGGAAAGCGCCAGTGGCTAATCGCACACACGCATGGTGTACGCTATCGAGGGATTGCTTCGTGCTGTTCAGCGCTCCGTCGTACACAATGGATGCGTAGTCTAACACGGATCTGACTAGAGCATGATACAGTCGTAAAAGCGTGGTCCTGTCAGCACCGTAAGACATGCGGGAAGTTACCTTCAGAATGTTCATACGCTGTGTGCATTTGTCCTTCAGTTGCGCGATATGGGGAACGTATGACAAGCGTCTGTCAAAGGTGACCCCAAGGAACTTCGCCTGATCCTTCACGGGGATACGTTGTCCGTAGAGGCGCAGAACAATGTCCGGACAATATCGCGTACGCCGGCAGAAGTGAAGACAAACAGACTTCCCCGTCGAGAACTTGAAGCCATTTAAAAGACTCCACCTGGCCAGACCGTCGATGCATATCTGCAGCTGCCTCTGAGCCGACACGGAAGTGGACGTCGACACCCAAATGGCGAAATCATCGACAAAAAGCGAGCGGTGGACTGTTGGTGGAAGAGAGTTGCAAACATCATTGATAAGAACTCCGAACATAGTCACACTTAAAACACTCCCCTGTGGAACTCCACTTCCCTGTGTAAAACTGTCGGATAACGATGTGCCCACTCTCACTCGAAAAGTACGTTCTTTGATGAAATTTGCAACTAAATGTCCCATGTGACCTCGGACTCCGGCGCCACGTAGCTTACGTAGAATCGCATGGCGCCATGCGGTATCATAAGCCTTTTCAATGTCAAATAGCACGGCAAATGTGTGCTGCTTGCACGCGAATGACCGGCGAACCGCCGTGTCCATGGATACCAAGTGATCTGTGGTGCATCTGTTCTTCCTAAACCCGCACTGAGCGCTGGAGAAGAAACCGATGCTCTCTAGGTACCACACCAACCTACGGTTTACTATGGTTTCCAAAAGCTTACATAGGCATGAGGTGAGTGCAATGGGTCTATAATGTAAAGGATCACCTCCGTCTTTGCCTTGTTTTAAAATTGGCACGACAATTGCCTCTCTCCATTTAGCCGGGAACTCGTGAGAGGTCCAGACGTGGTTATAAAACGCCAGCAAGGCGTGAAGTGATCGTGTGCTGAGCTTCTGGAGCATGTCATTAGGTATCGAATCAGGTCCAGCAGCTGTGCTCCTCAGACGTCCTATGGCCCTTTCAAGCTCGTCAAAAGTAAGAAGGTCATTAAAAGCCGGCGAGTCCGAGCATGAAAAGTCGATGGGTGATAACTCGCTCGCTCGCTTATGCCGGATGAAAGTCGGGTGAGTGGTGCCCAGCTTCCAGCGTTCGGCCCACTTCTCTCCTATGACGTTGGCTACTTCCAAGGGGTTGGAAATAGTGATGCTATTCGGCAGAATGAGAATTGGTGATTGCAATGGGGTGCCGCGACCAGAAATCCGATGCATGCGCCGCCAGACAGAGCCCAGGGGGGTGAACCGATTAATTGTGCTGATGTAAGTAGTCCAGGAAATGCGCTTGGCTTCTCGGACTGTTCTTCGCGCGAAAGCTCTCGCTTTGCGGAAGTGTATCAGGTTCTGGGTTGTGGGGTGTCGTTCGAATGTTCTAAAATGACGTCGTCTTTCCCGGATCGCAAGGCGACATTCCTCGGACCACCATGGAACCGGGATGCGCTTCGGGAGAGGCGATGTCTTTGGGATGGACTTGGTTGCCGATACTATTATCGCAGCGCAGATCTGGTCGTTCATTGTGTCAGTCGATGAACCTGCAAAGTCAAAGTCTAAATTGCAGTCGGCTGCAAAACTCGTCCAGTCTGCCTTCCACAGATTCCACTGCGGTGTCCTCACCCCAGGGTGGGGTATGTCAGAGCACAGCCAGATGGGAAAGTGGTCACTACCACACGGTGTCATGTGGGTTCGCCACCGGAATCGATCGGCGACAGTTGCGGAACTGAGGGATAGATCTATCGCCGATGTTGATCCCGACGGCATAGTTATGTGTGTTGGGGAGCCGTTGTTCAGTAAGCATACATTGTTTCTGTGTATGATCTCCTCAAGGTGCCTGCCACGCCTATTGGTGCGAGAGCAGCCCCATACGGTGCTGTAAGAGTTGAAGTCGCCAAGGACGAGAAAGTTGTTCGGGAGCTGCCGTATTAAATCCTGGAGTGAATCCGCAGGCAGGCTTCCACCGGGAGGGATGTAAAGTGAAACTATTGTGACCTTGAAGCGTTTGAAGTCCACTGTCGCTGCAGAAGCCTGGAGGTCGGTGCGCAGACGGTAAGAGTGCGAGGGGACGCTATAATGGACCATAAGTGCGGTACCTCCGTGTGCTATCGTGGCAGAAGGGAGATCGTATCGATACGATTTGTAGTGGTGCAGGTTGCATGAGTTTTCAGCTCTGAGCTTCGTCTCCTGCAAGGCTATCACAGCTGGCGTCTTGGCCGCTGCCAATGCCTGGAGATCGGCGTGGTTGGCTCTGAAGCCACGCAAGTTCCACTGCAATACGGAAGTCATAGCTAAGAGGGAGAGATAAAAGGTTAAAACTTGACTAGACTTATACATTGTCATTGCTGTTGCTGTAAGAGGAGCGCCTCCCAGGAATTCTCTCTCTGGAGGCAGAGCTCTCAGGCCACCGACCAGATCTCTGCGCGGAGCGCGAGCGAACGGCTGCGTCACCTAGCCTCGACAGTTCCGACGGCGACTGAACTGGGGAAAAGAAACCCAGAGGGGACACTGAGCCGAATCGTCCACTGGTGGACGTTGGCGGTGGGGGCAGCGCGGGTGGACGCATCAGGGATGAGCTATCCCCTGACCAGCTTATCCGCTGTCTGCCACGGTCTTGGCTAGACGGTGTGGTGACAGGGCTTTCCTGGTGGTTTCCCGCCGTCGGCGTGACTGGTCTGTCCGGAGGTCCTATGTGGATCTGGAGCGTCGATCTGGCTACTTCTCCCGTGGCTCCTGATCCGTGTATTGGCACGGATGAGAGGACGTCAGCGTCTATAGCCTCCATTCCGGCGTCAGCAGACCGCCCCTGCGCAACGGAGATCGACGTCGAGTCGCGATCGGAAGCGACACGTGCGCGCTTGGTGGTTGTTGGTGTCTCCGGGGGATGGGAGGAGGCATCGCTCGTCTCGACTGACCGGGGGAGGGTCGGTCTCGACACAGGTGGTTGAGCGGGAGAGTCCTCCCGGGGCCGTTTACAAGATGGTTCAGTGGACATTCCTCCTGTGTCGCCTTCCTCGGCGGTGATGATATCCCCGGAGATATCTACCTCAAGTAGAGGAACAAGCTGCTCAGCAAACAGGTCCGTCTGTACATGCTTGGTTGCTGTGTTTTGGATGTTGCATTGGACACCAAAGTCTCTTGTTTGTGTGACTGTGGTTTTGAGCGACTGTGCGGGGCTGTTGTAACCGCTCAGGAGAGCAAAGAACTGCTGCAAAGATAGCTCCATGCAGTCCTTCATCCTTGTTTCTGGTGTAATGGTCACCGGCGGCGGGCATGGAGCAGGGGTCTCTGGTGGCTGGCGCTGCTCTCCCGTGAGGGCGTTTCGGTACGGGGTAGTTGTCGGAACAGTCTGCGACTGGTGTCCGGCAGACGGAATAGGGTTGCCCGAGTGTGGCGGCGCAGCTGCCCTCTTTGCGCTGCCAGTGACCCTGTCTTTTACTTTCTTTTTTTCCGCCTCGAGTCTGGGGCACTCCCGCGACCACACTTCGTGTTCGCCTCCACAGGTACACTTTGGCTTTGGGGCCTCGCACTTGGATGAGTTGTGGCCGAGTACCGAACATCGGGCACAGCGTTCCTTACCCTTACAGGAACTGGCCATGTGCCCGTATGCTTGGCATTTGTAGCATCGGACCGGGTTGGGTACGTATTGTCGCACGCGGACGGATCGCCAGGCGATGCGGACTCTCTCTGGGAGTTCCTCCTGGGAGAAAGACAGGACCAACGTGTCTGAGTTGACAGCGTTGCCGTTCTCTCTGCGCTGAAATCGGCGGACTTTCTGGACCCCTTGGTCCCGTAGCTCCTCCAGGATCTCCTCCTCCTCCACGTCACCCAGGTCCGGCACCGTTATCACACCCGTTGAAAAACCCTTGGTCGGGTGGGGGCGGGCTGTGATCGGAATCGTTCTGGTACCATTCTTTGTTTGGATAGAAACGGTATCCGCGCTGAGCAACTTCCGTGCGCTCTCAGAAGTCTTCATCGCCACTTCCACCTTCCCGTCTGACCGTTTCACTACCCGTGTAGCTTCTCCAAACCGGGAGATGGCTCTGTGGAGATGAAAAGGGTTGAGCGTGTCTGACTGTGCACCCTCTCCGAAGCTGATCAACAAAAATCGAGAAACTGTATCTGGTCTGGTTCGAGCGGGAGGTAGGTGGTCCGTGTGGTCCGAAGAGAGCAGGGTGGGTTCGAGATTGGTATCCATGGAGAATTGCATTGGTCTCTGTCCAGTCCCAGCCGACGCTCCGCCACGGCGCCGCTACAAGGCCGAGGGCTGGGGACTGGGCTGTACGGGGCTCGACGACGCCCTCCCAGAGGGGAGAGAGAGACTCACCACCCCCGCCGTTTAGACGCCGCCTCCTCCCTTGACGCCTTAAGCCGGGACGCCACCCGGTGCAGCGGCAAAGCCACCCCGCAGCCGCCAGACAAGTGCATGCACCCGCCCTGCGGCAGCGAGACAGCCAAGCCACGACCCGCGGCAGCAGCCCCGACGCGAAAGCTTCTCAGTGCAGCGCCTCACTGAGTGTCCCCGCCCTTCCGGAAATCCAGGCCAAAGAGGAGTGTTGCCACGCTACCACGACTAGCCCGCGCGGCAGGTGGCTCAGCCTCCAGGACCCCTTCATCCCAGGGTACGGGTCGACGCGCCCAGTCGCAGAAAAGCCTTGCCAATGTAAAAAGCCAGGCGTCCCCTGTCACATCATAGTTAATGCTAGGACAATATCCATGATAGACGCAAGAAGCCTGTTCAGGTCGGGCGACTAGCACCCGACCGTCAAACGCCTTCAACTTCAACGGGGACACCCAGTAAACTGAGTGGGGAGGGGGAGAGGTTCGGGACTTGTTACGGGGGTTGCAAAAATGGACTGGGACTGGGCCGGGGGGTAAGTGTGAGGGGGGATGGAGGGAGGGGTTGGCTGGGACCCGAGGGGGCGCTACTCCCCTTACACCGGCCGAAGCCGATGCCCCTGCGGGGCATCGGCTTCGGCCAGATTATGGAGACATAATTGCTGAATGCTAGTTTTTTAGGTAATTGTGTATTAATTAATGTTTCCCTTTCATTATAGGAAACCAGAAGCAGCATCAGCACATCGAGATGTGCGCATGCAGCAGCGATCCCTCAAGAAGCTGAGCGATGAGCTGACCTCTGGAGACTCTGGCCAAGAACTGTCAAGGTATGATTGTTCGCATATTATGCAAGATAAGGAGGCTCACAATTGTAGTGCTGTCGTGATAAACAAGAAAAGCGTAACTCACATTTGACAGATTTTGATATTTTGGTATCCTTTGATAGCTAACAGTTTTATATCACATTTGTATCAGTCTGATCAATACTCTTGACACTGTAACACAAAGCAGATAAGAACATACAATATGATCTCCTGCAAAAGTGCCAAATGTGAGTTATGTTTAAACGTTTTTGTTGCTTTTCACATCAGGTGGTGACCCCATTATTCATTAATGCCGAGAGGGATCTATACACCCTTTTACGCCCCATTTAGGCGGCAGTGCACGCATTTAAGAAATAGTGCAGACGATTTTGGCCTGTCAGCATAGCGTGTTCAAATATCGAACTGCCGCCCATGCTTCATATCAAATGATTTGCAGTGACGAGCGGGAATATTGATGCAAATGTCATTTGCCTATTTCTATTTTATCTGTCTCTATTCGGCATTACGAATCGTTTAATATGTGGCTTTGCCCCTTTTGACCTGATATGATATTTGACACTAGGTCAAATAGTAACCTTGACCTTTTTGGGTCAAACTGGGTATCTTCTGATTCCTCTCATAGAGAGCAACTCGTTGGTGGCTAAAGTTTTGATCTAGCATAAATAACAAGGAAGTTATACAAGAAAAGCATTTGTTTCTCCGGAATGAAGGATCCGAATATGCCTTATATGTCTTGCTAAAACGGCGCCTGCAACTTTTCAATCGCTTAGGCAATTAATTAGTGATAAGGATCGCACTATTCGCTAACTGTGAAGAAAAATTGAAGACAAGTTAACGGTTCAATTTTATATAAAATGCCATTCGCCAAAACCCTGCATACGAGGGGTTACGTGGCGCACGTGCAGGCATTGACGGTGATTGACCTCCATGCGGCTAAAACCACTCGCACCAGTTATGACATGAACAGATACACCATCTTGCAAAATTGCAACGGTCTGGGTGGTATAGTTTGTTAAATATAGCATATTGGTCCAGAGAGGGGTACCACATGCACGTGCCAAGTGCACCTCCTGATCCAATGGACAAGTCTCGGAAAGTACGTGTCAGGACCAAGTGCACCTAGGGTGCAGTGTCAGAAAAGTGGCCCATTTCTATGGTTTTTTTTAACTTGGTAGTTTTGCTCTGTGAAATTTGCGACTGTACAGAATCAAGTTTTTTAGTATGTGATGGTGAGTCCTACACCGCCGCCGCTGGTGCATCTAAACGTGACATTCTGCCAGCAGAGACTCTGAAGGTGCAAAAACTGTGTGATAAGTGCAAAAAAATGATTTATTGCACGTTTTATTCTGTCATTTGCCAAGGAAGCTTGTTTTTGTACCAATACACACCAAAGGCCTAAGTTTTAGAATATAATTATGATTGATCCTATAAAGTATGTGATAATGGTCTTGAAGGCTACATTGATGGTTAAAAAAAATAACCCTGAAGTCCTGACAGATTGGTTAGATGCCACTGATGGTAATGATAGTCCAAATTAGATAATCGGACCTAATCTCTTATCTTGTCGTATTGCTTTCGGTATTTAATAGTCTGAGTAATCATATTTATTTGGCCTTGTGATTAAATTTGGTGGAAACCGGACTGTGTCGCTAAAACTATTTGCTGACACTGGTTATGGTAGCTGTTCCTCATTATTTGACTCATTGTTCCTCATCCTAATTATTTGACATTGACTATGACTTCCAAAGTCATGATCAACCCATACTAATTAGGTATCTTCCTGTCTAACACGATGAAGGATATATTAGTGATATAATGTTTCATGTTAAACACAAATATACACAACACCTGAAATAAGCAATGCACAATAAAACTAAACTGGCTTCATTGTTTAAAAAAACATAAAACATATTTTGCTTGGAGTACAAAATATCAGTTCTTTACAGTTTTAAATGTGCAGAACAAACTTTCCTGGTGTACAAAAATATTAGCAAGTGTTAACTTTTCCAACCATGTCAGGCCTCGGCCACTATCATCCCTCAGGATTTGCCCCTTTTCTCCACTATTCTGAACTTCAGATCGTCTTGCCATTAGTGTGGCCCGTTTTAACACTTGCTGTTTCTCTGTCGCTGCTTCCAGGGACAGAGACGGTGACAGTCCTGCTGCTGAACTGTCTGCGCCTGCTCCTGGAAACCCTGGACCGGATCCTGGATCCCCAGTGATCATCTTCGAGGACACGACACCTCTGGAACAGGTTGTGCGTCTTGAAGGGGAGCTGCGGGACCTGCAGAAGCGTCTCTGCAAGCTGAGCAGGAAGTGGCGTAATGAGAAGAGGACTCTCCAGCGCCAGTTGCGGGTCGCCACTAAAAAAGGAGCTCAGCTGGATCGTCTGCTGAAGTCCGGCGTTCTGTCCGAACGTCAGGTGCGCCAGGCGGCGACAGGTCGCCGGATCCGCTGGTCTCCTGGAGATGTGTCCAAGGCGCTCGGTCTGCGGTGCCTCACGCGCAGATGCCCGCCGGAGCCGGCCGTCTACGGACTCGTGTAATTGAGCTGCGACTAACGCCGCCACCGCACTGGTGTGCGCTGCCGTGCCCGCCGGAGCCGGCCGTCTACGGACTCCTGTAATTGAGCTGCGACTATAGCCGTCACCGCGCTGGTGTGCGCTGCCGTGCCCGCCGGAGCCGGCCGTCTACGGACTCGTGTAATTGAGCTGCGACTAACGCCGCCACCGCGCTGGTGTGCGCTGCTGTGCCCGCCGGAGCCGGCCGTCTACGGACTCGTGTAATTGAGCTGCGACTACAGCCGTCACCGCGCTGGTGTGCGCTGCCGTGCCCGCCGGAGCCGGCCGTCTACGGACTCCTGTAATTGAGCTGCGACTACAGCCGTCACCGCGCTGGTGTGCGCTGCCGTGCCCGCCGGAGCCGTGTTGAGCTGTGACTACAGCCCCGCCTGGGCGACCCGGGCCATCTGGTGGACTGGGCGATCGTGGAGCAGGTATGGCTGCATGGGGACGAGCCCACCTCGTGCCCGATCTGGCTGTACCAGCCGCAGGCGGCGCGCGTCACACGCCTACTGCTGCGTCTGCCTGGTGCACTACCTGGCGCTCAGCGACCAGGCGGTATGGAAATGCCCCATCTGCGAGGAGACGGTGCAGCCGGACCAGGTGCGCCGCTGCCGGCTGGTGCCGCGGCCGCCGGCGCGCCTCGGAGACACCGTGGCCTTTCGGCTGGTGCGCCGCCAGCCGAGCTCGCCGCTCGGCCAGCTGGTGGAAGACGACGCCGAGCCCTACGAGAAGCTGGTCACGCTGGGAGACGCGGAGCGACAGAGGCTGATTAGGATCATACTGGCCACACCCAAACAGGTACGGTGATCGGCGGCGGCGGGGAGGGGGGGGGGGGGGGCAGCAGGCAGGCCCGACTGGTGACTGTCGTTAATGCATGATAACTTGTCATGATGCCTAGATCAACTTTCACCAAAAGTGCATGTTATGTCGGCTCAATATGATATAACTGCTGTTTTCACGTGAAAAAGACCAATAATAATCCGATATGTATCATTACTAGTTCAACACTCGTATGCATCTGTATTATAGTCCTTGTTCGGCTCAATTTCCTCTTCCTCCTCAATCACCAAGTGTGTGGCTTGAAGTGTAACAGGTGTTTTCCTATGCTTGTGTGTGTGCGTCAGGTGGCGTCCGAGATCCTGGCGCCGGAGCGCGCCGCGCTGGAGCACCGGCTGGTGGAGCTGGCCGACGACCGGAGGCGTGCTTCGTCCAGCAGGCTCTCGCCGAGCTGGAGGAGCAGGAGGCGGCCATGGCCGAGCGCGCGCTGGCCACGCTGGCCAAGCCGCAGCGGCCCGACCCGGCCACGGCGGCCGAGCACGCCACGCCTCTGCCGACAGCCGTCGCCGACAGCGCCATCGTCTACCGCTCGGCGTTCGACGAGCAGACTGGAGGACGCAGCGGCCGAGCCTGCCGAGGCGGCCAGCGGCGCGCGCCAGCGCTCCGTCGACGAGACCTCCTGCACGGAGGTGACGACCGCCGACCTGGAGTGCCGCCGACGGCCGCCAGGTCGGGGTTTCAGCCGTACGAAGGTGGAATTAGTGCTGCCTGCTGCGCTGTGACTTCGACCGCCACCGGGCGGGTGTGCGATGCCGTGCCCACCGGAGCGGACTGTCTGACAGGTCGGGGCTTCAGCCGTGCGGGGGTGGGCGTGGGGTCAGTGATGCCCTCCTACGGACGCCTGACTAGCTGTGACTGCAGTCGCCACCGGGTGGGTGTGCGGTGCCGTGACCCCCGGAGCGGACTGCCCAGCTAGGTTCGGGAATAAGGACGGGCCGTGTCCAGCTATGTGTATACGTTACCCGTTTGATTTAAAATAATTATGCAGTCAACCCGGAATTTCCTGATCGGGCGGTATGGTCCAGGACCCGCGCAGCAAGTACAATTTAGCGTGGGTTCTTACTTCAGAAATCCACCCATTCAAAGCATTCGGACTATTTTTTAAATGTATGCATAGCATGACTCAATTATTTATATTTTTTAAATAAATAATACCCGCGTTTTAAATAATTTTAATAAATTTTAATCATTTAATTATATTTATGAAATGATCCAGAACACATGTGTCATAAGAGTCGAGACGACTGTAAGTCGTATCACTATATACTCTATAGTGATATCAGCAGGGATGCGGAGCGGGGCCGGAGCCGCCGGAGCCGCTGGAACATTTTGCTCGGAGCCGGGGCCGGAGCCGGAGCCGTCAAAATGGCTCGGCTCCGGCTCCGAACGAGATGTGGAATCAAGCAAAATTAGCAAACATGAAATAAACGTGTCATGTCTAGTGGCAAGTATGGCTCCTTGGAAGAAAACACATTTTTTAACATGGGTTGAATGATCACGTTTGGGATGTACGGAACCAGAGCCGGAGCCGCTAGATTCTGCCCGGAGCCGGAGCCGGAGCCGTCGGGACATTTTACTCGGAGCCGGAGGCGGAGCCGAGATGCTTCCCCGGAGCCCGAGCCAGAGCCGACCCAAATGTGTACGGCTCCGCATCCCTGGTGATATGAGGCACTATAGTGATCCATGTTGTATATCAATATCGGACCCGTTGAGGGCGTGGCTGTTGATGGACCGTGCCCGAATACAAATATGATTAATTTGACCTTTGGTTTTGACTTGACCTTACCGATGTGGCCTTCAGGACATGGGGAGGGGGTGAATCTACGCATGGATAGTTCTCGTTTGCCGCCTCTCCCGTCTCCCTCCGATGCTCGGTTTGGGTTAGGCGGGGTAGGGGCGAACTCCCCACCACGGCCCGGTAGCCCAGATGGGAGGGCCGGCAAAACGGCAATGGTCACAATCGAAAGGTGTGATACTGGCATCGTGAATGAAAAAGGTGAGGCAAAGCACCAAAGGTCAATACCGTGTCGTTTGCCGCAACGCCATTAAAGGCAAAGCCTACCAAATAACGTTAAATTTTTGCCACGATCCGGGTTCGAACCCCGGTCGCCGGATTAGCAGGCGGATATTAGCTGGAGGTAACTTTTTAATCGCCTTGTATCAAATTATCTGATATAGATAGAGCAAAAATGTATTTGGATAAAAGATAGAGCTTGAAATGGTCTTCCCTATGCCGCAAATAGAACATGACGGAGACAAAGAGGTTTTTCGTACCAGGCCTCCAAAGATGACCCATTTTCATTACTTGAATATGGGGAACGGATTCTGCGACCTTGTGACGTCACGGATTTTCGTAAAAACCCCGGATGACTTTACCTAGTATATACGGCCTTGGATACGGCCTTGACAACGACGAGGAGGCTCGTACGCAAGGCTATCTCTTTAGCATGTACTGGGCGGAGCGTTGTCAGTTGAGCTAATATCAAAATGACGTATAGAGGGGCACGCTTAGAACTCGTCTGAAACAAGCTACCGGCGGTTACAACTGATGAGGCTGTGAGTACTTCTTTAACACTGCGCAAAATTATGTCGTTAGCATGGTGATTGTCCAGTGAGCAGTTATCCATACCATGATTCCGCTTGTATGCATTTTTTAGACAAGGACACTGTTGAATGTGCAAGGCTCTTACTGATAATTTCCTTATATGCTCTGACAAGGAACAAGGGAGGCAGTTGTTAAACATTCCTAATTTCAAAATTGGCTAGTGATCTTTTTTTACAGTGTACTGGCATGACCGATACCAGTTTTCTTGGGAATCGTGTGCATATGATTGATATGCAAACAGGTGTAGATGTGGATGATCGTGGCGGTTCTACACGGCGGAGTCGTGTTGGGCTCAAGTATCCTGAGGGAGCACGTACTGTGTTTCCCTTTGATTCGGCTGATGAGATTGTGAAGGTGACCATTACGCCCTGGGCGGGTGCTAAGTCGGCCATTACTGTGCTTGTGGAGATTGTCGGATGGTGAATAAACTGACAAATGAGAACAAAATCTTTAATCACGAACTATTGCGAAGCATCCCAATGCAGGGAGGGTATCGATAGATTAACGACCGTTCTTACACACGAATCAACAACATGGCTCGTAAACCACGCCTGAGCTAATCCTGACTCACTAATCCCTAACCATATAGGGATAGTAATGAAAGAAGCCGCAGCGAGCGCAGCGAGCGTTCTATATAATCTCCATTTGTTTTTATAACATACATCAGCCGTACCTATACTTGTTAAAACACGCTATCTGTACATCACTTACTGTTATGCTGTGACGTCTGCAGCCGCACCCGGCCGGTTGTGACGTGGCGTCCCGGCCGGCCGGCCGGCCGGCCGTTGGTGTTTGAATTCTAACGGCTGGCGCAATCTCATTGGTCGTGACGTCATCTTGGGACAGAACCAGCGGTGTATTATTACCCGCTGGTTGTCCCTTGTCCCAACGTCCCAGTTTTCTCTCGCGCTTGCTGTGTGGTGGTTGTGTGATGTCTGGTGCTGTTGCTACTAAGGACTCGCAAGCGCGTCGGTGGTGCTTTACCCTTAATAATCCTGGTGATTGGGATTACAAGAAGCTTTGTGAAAATGAGTCTAACAAGGTCCGACTCGGGGTTTTCGGAGCCGAGATTGGTAAATCTGGAACTCCCCATATCCAGGGATACCTTGAGTTTTCAACTCAGAAGCGGTTCTCCGCGGTCTCTAAGCTCCTACCATCCGTCTGCATCTCTGCTCATCTGCAGATGGCGAAAGGATCAAGCTTTGATAACTACAAGTATTGTAGTAAGGATGGAAAGGTTCAGTTGTACGGTTCATGGGATGCAATCGTCAAGAAAGGACCAACAAATGGAAGACAGCTTGGATTTCAGGTTCCGATCTCAGATATCCAGAACGCTTTCTTTCACTGAAAGGTTCAAAGCTGAAGACTTGGCAGTTCATGCTGCTCTGCTGTCTTTCAACCCAGAACGATCGACAGATCCTTTTTTTCTTTTTTTATTGGGGTTTAGGGGCGCTCCGACAACGAAGGTCACATGGCGCCCATGACTGATTTCAACTAGCTATCAATTTGAATATATAACGGAGAGGCCAGCGGCAGCAATAAATGCAAACAGACTATCTGCTGCAATAAATCTGGAATTGTCACCGAGCAAGCTACGAAGCGTAAGTCCGGAAGATCGCAGACCAAAGAATCTCAGCCGTTCGTTTTCCAGCTGTGGGCAAGTTAGCAGGACATGTTTCACCGTCAGCGGAGAACCACAACGAGGACACAACGGCATATCTCTACCACACACCAAGTAGCCATGTGTTGCGTAAGTATGCCCATTGCGCAGTCTACAAAGTGTAACCTCTTCTCTCCGTGAGGATGATTGCCAAACCGAAAGTCGTGGTTTAATAGCTTTTAGTTTGTTCCTGTGCGTTCGATCCCATGTTCGCTGCCAGCTGCTATGTAAAAATGTAGCAATGGCCGGGTACAGATCTCTGGCGGGAAGAGTAAAGCGTCGCGTGGACGGCCTCTGTGCAGCGCGCTTTGCAGCGGCATCCGCCAGCTCGTTGCCCCTGATGCCGACGTGACTAGGTATCCAGCATAACGTAACTCGTTTACCTGCGCCATCCAGAGCCGTCAGACGGATTAAGATGTCCTGTATAAGGGGATTGGATGGATACAACTTTTTTAGCGCCACAAGACTGCTCAAAGAGTCCGTTAAAATGAGGTGTAAAGCCCTACTGCTGACTTCAATAAAACACAAGACCTTAGTAATCGCCACCAGTTCTGATGTAAAAACAGAGGCGTTTGTTGGTAACGTAAAAACTCGAGTGTCGTTACCACAAACAAACGCACAGCCAACGCCCCTCTCAAACTTAGAGCCATCCGTGTAAGAGATCGTGTGGTCAGTAAAAGATGCAATATGCTCGAGAGCTCTCGACTTGAACAACTCGGGAAGGACTTCTCCTTTGTTTTGCTCGGAGAGGGACACGTCAACTAAAGGTGATGCCAGTTGCCACGGTAGCGTTGAAAGATGGTCAACCCGCATGACCTCGCGTGGCCGTAAATCACTATCTGCTAGAAGCGAGTCAATTCGCAAACAGAAAGGAACAGAGCGTCTCTCCGGCCTAGTACGAAATGCAGCTAGTGTATCGCTTGAAAAGACGGAGCTGTACGTGGGGTGTGTCGGGAACTGTTGTAACTTGATGGCATAGCGCATACCTAGTTGCTGCCTTCGCAGGGACAAAGGAGGCTCATTAGCCTCTACAAGCAGGCTCTCAATCGGAGTTGTTCTGAAAACTCCAGTAGCTATACGCACGGCAGTGTGGTGGATTGTGTCCAAAGGCTTTTTGTTAGACTGGCAGGCGCTGTCATACACAAAACATGCGTAGTCAAGCTTCGAGCGTACAAGGGAGCGATAGAGCAGTAAAAGCGTGTTGCGGTCGGCCCCGTACGATGTGCGTGCAACACATTTTAAAATGTTCAGCGACTTAAAACATTTATCACGGAGTTGTTTAAGATGTTGCTTGTATGATAACTTTTTGTCCAGCGAAAATCCTAGAAACTTGGCTACAGGCTGGACTGGAACCGGCTGTCCATGGAGGAAGATCTCCATATCTGGACAGTGCCGACGACGGCGGCAGAAATGTACGGCAACTGTCTTTGCGGTTGAAAATCGGAAACCGTTCGCTGTACTCCATCGCTCCAGGGTAGCTATAGCCAGCTGAAGCTGTCTTTCCATGTAACGTGTACTGGAAGCAGACGACCATATTGCGAAATCATCGACGAAAAGCGACCGTCCAATGGACTGCGATAGCGCATCGCCGATGTCGTTCACCATTATGCCAAAAAGCGGGACGCTTAGAACGCCGCCTTGAGGAACTCCGTTGATCTGAAGAAAATCGTCGTCAGATACATGGTTACCAACACGGACTCTAAAATGTCTCTGGGATAAGTAATTTTTTAAAAAGGTGCCCATGGAGCCTCTAATACCGTGCTTAAAAAGCTTTAAGAGAATGCCATGCCGCCAGGCAGTATCATAGGCTGCCTCAATGTCGAAAAAGACCACTCCCACGTGACGGTTTTTCTCAAATGCGGCGCGAATAACGGAATCGAGTGTTAAAATGTGATCAACGGTGCTGCGATGGCGTCTAAAACCGCACTGGGCGTTAGCAAATATACCTTGTTGTTCTAAAAACCAACCAAGTCGTTTGCTGACCATTCTCTCCATCAGCTTACAGAGTGAAGATGTGAGCGAGATGGGACGATAGTGCAGAGGGTCTAATCCAGATTTGCCAGGTTTTAAAATAGGAATTACTATGGCCTCGCGCCATGCCTCCGGGAACTCTCCTCTTGCCCATAGATAGTTAAACATCAAGAGTAGCGCCTGTAACGCACACACGGGAAGGTGGCGTAACATTTCGTTATGAACGCCGTCTGGACCCTCGGCAGTACTTTTTAGACCGTGTATTGCTGACTTCAGTTCGAGCATAGAAAAAGGTTCGTTATATGACGGTTGTTGCGAGGTAGAAAAAACGACATCAGATGCTTCACACCGAGCCCTAAGTCGCACAAACTGTGGATCCTTGTTTACTCCTTTACTGCGCTCGTAAAGTGCTCTAGCAATCCCATTTGCTACCTCTTTCGGATGGGAAATATCCTGGCCGCCTACCTGAATAACAGGCAGAGGAACAGAGCTGTACCGTCCAGCAATACGTTTTATACGGGTCCAGACTTGAGTGGTTGGTGTAAAACGGTTTAAAGTGCCCACGTAAGAACGCCAAGAAACTGCCTTTGCCTCCTTAACGGTGCGACGGGCAAAAGCCCTCGCTTTCCTAAAAGCGACGAGATTTTCGGTAGTACTCCTCCGGTCAAACTTTTTAAAAGCTCTCTTCCGTGATCGGATAGCTTCCCCGCAATCCTCAGTCCACCATGGAACAGGAGTGCGCCTAGGCCGGCCCGATGTCCTCGGGATGCATCTCTCAGCAGAGTTTAAAAGCGTGGAAGTAAAATCCTCTGCTGACATGGCAGATGTTTCAACTCTGGTTAAGATCGATGTCTCAAGCAAGGTATGAAATTCGGCCCAGTCCGCCTTGACCAAGTTCCACCTTGGTGGTCGGCTACCTAGATCTGGAGCATTCTGGTGCTGGAGCCACACTGGAAAGTGGTCACTCCCCAGTGGGTCATCGTGAACAGACCAGGTAAAAAGATGTGCCAGCTCAGGGCCTACCAAGCTCAGATCTAGTGCCGAGGTTTGACCGGAGGGTACCGTAAAATGAGTCCGCTCGCCTGTGTTTAAAATACAGAGTGACTCGTCGTTGATAAAATGTTCTAAAAGACGGCCCCGTGTGCCAGTATAGTCGCATCCCCATGCAGTACTGTGAGCATTAAAATCACCCATTACCAGGACTGGTGGCGGGAGCTCCTGCAGCAGCTGGCGCAATTCTGCCACCGGCAGAGCTGTGCCGGGTGGCAGGTAGAGGGAGCAGATTGTCAGTTCTTGGTTCAGGCGCACTCGTACCGCCACCGCCTGCAAGCCCGACCGCACCGCGAGGTGTCGAGCGGGTAGGCTGTGGTGCACCGCTAGTAAGACGCCGCCGTGGGCTATTGTATCAGAATGCACGTCTTTGCGATGAACGGCATAGCCCTTAATCGAGCACGTGGCGACTGGCGCCAACTTAGTCTCCTGGAGACAAATAAGGACTGGATTGCGCCAGCGTATAACCGACTGCAGGTCCTGGTAGTTGGACTTGAGTCCTCTACAGTTCCACTGCAGGATGAAATGCATGGGAATGGATTAAAATCTCGCTAAAGCGCGTTTAAAAAGGAGGCAGGGGCACAAAAAGAGAACTGGTTCCCTCGGCGCTGAATCAGTTATAAATTCGTAGAAGGCGTCACAGCATGGGCACCTAGTAAAACCGCGCAAAAGCATTGAGATGCTAAAAGAGTGTAAAACGACAAACTGACTAGAATTACTCAGAAGTAATCAGCTGCACCACGTGATGTGTCCCCGAAGTGGATCTGGGCACGCACGCTACCACCTTGGTGCAGTCTGCCGTCGGCGGAGCTCGATCTAACGGGGACCGAGCTCGCGTCAGATTTCTGTTTCGTACGAGGGCTTCCTCCCTCCGTGGGCGAGCCCGTCCACGGAAGCCCACGCTTGGTTGGCCGGCCAGGAGCGGAGGGAGGCTTAGGGCGACTTGGCGCCGCCAAGGGAGTAGCTGGCAACGGCCGATTCTCCGGTGTTGCGAGCGGCGGCGGCGGTAACCGCCGCGGTTGCGGCGGCGGGGGTGGAGGGGGACCCATAGGGGATGGGCTCCCCACCTGGAAGGTCTCTGGGTTAGCCGTAGCTTTCCCATTCGAATGGGATGGGATCGAGTCGGCACCTGGTGGTCGCTTAGCCTCTCTAGCCTTCTCGACCAGGCGCGCACGCTTTGCCTCGCGCGCCTTCCTCTCCTCCTCTCCCCTGCGCAGTGCCTCCATCACCGCAGTGCGTGGGGGAGAGCGCGCCGGGTCAGTCGCCGCGCGAGTTGGCGGGGAAGAGCGCCGCCTATCCGTACGACGGTGCTGAACTTTCGTCCAGCCATCGTCCTCTGCTGCATTGGTGGCGGCCCCGGCAGTTGTAGCAGCTGGCATTCTGTTTTACGTTCTAGCTCCGACTTATAGCATTACAGCAGCTGGCATTCTGTTTTACGTTCTAGCTCCGACTTATAGCATCTTTTTGAAAACACCTAATTCACTGGCTCTGACTACAGCCTCTGAAACTACCCTAAAGCAAAACCATCTAATTCACTATAGCACTGTTCCATTTTACCACGACCGCGCGCGTCTCGCGCAGCTGTCACTCGGCTGTCACTTCGGCGCCGCGTCGTCGCCGCCGCGCCGCCGCCCCACCACATGTTTAATTATCTAACCGCAGCTGCGCCCGGACCAGTAATTGGTTTTTGTACCATCAACCTCGATAGGATGAACGTCAGACTGTTGCCGTGCTGCGACACGGGTAGCGACACGCGCAGTAGTGCGGAGTCATCTTCACGTGACGAGGCAGCGAGCACATCACGTGTCCGAGGGTAGACCTTTGGACCAAGTATAAAAGCGGCTGGCTGAGTGTCAGTCGGGGGGTAAGCGGAGTCGGGCACCGACCCTCCAGCTAAGAACATCGCGCTGCTCTGCTTGCCCTCTTGCTCTGTTTGCTCTGGCACTACTTAGAAACCGGGTCAGTAACGCCGTCTGTTCTGCACTTGTAACAAGTGAGAATATCATCCCTGCCGCCGACCACTCTGTTTTACTACCAGACCAGAGGGAAGATCGGAGACGTCACTCACGTCACTCACTTCACACGCCGTCAGACCGGGACGTTACACTGGTGCCGTGACCCGGATAGAAGGTCACCCTAGGTCATCTTCAACACTCAGATGACCGAAGAGATCCGCCAGAGAAGCAACAAGAGGACCAGCATCAGCATCAACTTCCAGATCCCGACGCAGCCAGACTCAACCGACATCAGCGACGCTGCCCGTCCCCGCCTGGGTCACCAACAACAGAACGGTCAGTGCGAGTGCTGGGATAAGTTTATCCCAGTGCTACACCTACTAGAGTCGGCAGAGGTCATTATCCTCACCGTCTGCCCCTACCATCGAGCCTACTTTGCCCGTCGCCTCCGTCTCCAAGCTTCTCACAGCTGCAAGTGTCATTACAACCCGGACCTGAAGCACTGCTCTGACTGTGGTTACTGCCACAGTTGCGGCTGTGACCTCGTCACAACATCCACAGCTGAGTTTCACCGCTGCAGCTGCTTCCTCTGTCTCGCTCGCTGCTGCACATTCGACCCAACACCCGGCGCCATCTTGGGGGCACAGAGAGAACACGCCTACCTCGTCGACAGGCAACTAGCCGCCCGCTGCCCGATCAACGCACCACCCAACCGAGTCGGCCGTCCTGCCTCACTGCCTGCACCGCTAGAGGTATACCACGCCGTCAATCAGCCACTCGCCACGAGTTTCGCCTGGGGCCAGCTTCTAGGGCCACCCAACACTCCTCTCAACCACCGTCAGCCGACTACGGACGGCAAGACCCTGACAGAAGTCGAAGAACCGTATCGCCCCGTCTGTCTACGGTCTCCCAGAAGGTACCCCAAGTACGCTGCTGACGGTACCTACGCACGAGCACCGCCACATACGCCAGTAGCACCAGCACGCCCAGTGGTCTCAGAGCCACCACCACTGTGCATCTGTGATCGGCCCTACAACGTCCCCTGCCCATCTGAGACGGCAGAAAGCTGGAGCCCAGCTCCCACACCAACACCAGAGACGCCCGCCAGGACGCCAGCCCAGACGGACGAAGACGACTGGTAGCCGATTCGTCTCTCCACCGAACAGACCAGTTCACTGCGGGTAAGTGCCTCACCCCAATTTTATCAGAGTCTGATATAAAAAAATTTAAGAGTCAATTTAACGCCAACGTCATAACAATGGATCCAAACGTGCTCATAGATATCGCTCAGTCTGTTCGCAGCCTTGGAAACCTATTTACTGTCTCACAAACACTCATGGCCAAGAAAACAGTGTTCGATGGATCAAATGCCGACGCCTTTGCCAAATGGTTGCTGGACATGGACGATATTTACGCATCTGTCTCAAATGACGAATCCCAAACCCTGTGGGCCGCCTCTCAACTCCTTAAGGGATCAGCCCTTAACTTCTTTCGAGACACCCGACCAAGCCTGACAAATTGGCCCCAACTCAGAGACATCATGACCAGCCGTTATGGCCACCTCAATCCTGCCGCCTCCTCAAAGCAAAAACTCCGAAACGCCCTACAGCATGTAAACGAATCCGTCTCCGATTTCGCCGAACGAATCCGACTCCTCTCCTACCAAGCCTATGACCAGGAAAGACTGAGAGAGAAAGAGGTGACTGAGACAGTGACAAATGCCTTCATCAACGGACTCCGAAACCGCCGCCTACAGGAAAGTATCGCGAGAAAAATGCCTTCCTCACTGACAGACGCTTACAAACTTGCTATGAACGAGCAGCAGATGAAGGACCATTTAGCTCTGTACAAAGACAACACCCCCGCCCCTGAACCCATGGACTGTAACGCAATCGACAAAATGGACTCTGTGGAGAAACGACTTGACACAGTGACTGAAACCCTGGCAAATATTTGTCAGGTACTAACGACTCAGGTCCAACCGCAGCAGCCTCCACAACCGCAGCAGCCTCCACAACCGCAGCAACCTCCGCCATTCCAAGTCCAGCCGCAGGCCAACCAGCAGTACCAGCATAACCGCATTCCCCCACAGCAGTACCAGCGCCAGCCATATCAGCAGTACCAGCGCCAGCCGTATCAGCAGCACCAGCAGAGTCGTACGCCTCCGCCGCAATTTCGGCAGCAGAGCCGTCAGGGCTACAACCCGCCGCGTCACCCCTTCCCAAACAGACCTCCAATGGGTACTGACCGAGACAATCCACAGGATTATCGCTGGACCTCGGACCACCGGCCCATCTGTCACTTTTGCGGCATTCCGGGACACGTCCAACGGGCGTGTCGTAAGCGAGCGTCAGCCGCAAGCACGGCAGCGCCTCAGCCGCCCCACACTCAGCAGCATCAGGGAAACTAGAGGAGCCTCACCCAGGAGAGGAGAAAACGCAGACAGTTTTCGTCCTACAGGTAAGTAAGGATTGCCCGTACATTGACATCCACATTGGCACAAATCAATTTAGAACACTTCTCGACACCGGTGCACAGCTCTCTCTAGTTAGTGAAGAATTTCTCAAACTGTGTGACCCACAATTGGTAAAATCAACTTCAAACTCAACTAACATTACCCTCCGTTCGGCCACTGGTCATTCTTTAGAAGTATCCAAAGTAGTCAGAATCCGCATCACCTTGGGAAAAATCAGAATGTATCACGATTTTGTTGTAGTGAAAGATTTCAAGCATGACATGATTTTGGGGGTCGACTTTCTCACAGCCCGCAAAGCTATATTGGACTTTGACTCACAGACCCTGATCATTGGCAACTCTGTATATCCATTAAAAGCTAAGTCAGGTCAGGAAAAGACAGAGATCAACCTTGTGAGACTTGCGGAGGACGTAGACGTCTTCCCACGTTCGGATGTGCAAATCAAGTGCTTCATTTCCAAGAAGAAGCAGGCAGGAGAAAATTTTGTTGTCTCACAGCTCCCCTCATCCCCTTGTTTTGAAGACGAACCAGGCGTTTTGCTGCCAAACGCGCTGGTCAAACTATCTAAAAACAAGCATATCCCTTGGGCCATTGTGAACGAAACTGGCAGATATATACAGCTCAAAAAAGGCCAAGTTTTGGGCAAAGCAACCAAATATAGAGAGGGTGAACAAAAACCAAACATCTCGTCTGTTACTACAGAAGAGACCAAACAAGAAATCAGTCCTTCTGACGTGCTGGCAACTTTCAATTTAGAACATGTGTCTGACGATCATCGCGAAGCATTGATCAAACTTTTGGAGAACAATTTGGATATTTTTGTGCAGAAAGACGAGGAGCTGACCACAACACATATCACAGAAATGAGAATCAACACGCAAGATCACCCCCCGTCATATCAGGCCCCGAGACGCCCCCCCCTTAGCATACCGTCACATTTTAGAGGAGCAGATACAGGACATGCTCAAGGCTAAAGTGATTAGGCGCAGCAATTCACCTTGGATGTCCCCGATACTTTTGGTTCCAAAGAAAGATGGCTCTATGAGACTTTGTGTAGACTTTCGAAAATTAAACGCTATCACCGTCCGTCCTGCTGCCAGCATTCCATCAGCAGAAGACATATTTTACGCGCTAGGCAAATCGAAGTTTCGAACCAGTTTGGATCTAAAACAAGGATTTTGGCAAATTCCTATCAAGGAAGAGGACAAAGAAAAGACCGCTTTTGGGACAGACGCAGGGGTAATGGAATACAACTGTATGCCTTTTGGTTTAAGCGGTGCCCCAGGGGTTTTCCAAAATTGTATAAATGCCGTTTTGGGTGATATTCGACAGTTTGCCCTAGCGTTCGTAGACGACATTATCGTGTTCAGTGAAACATTTGACGACCATATCAAGCACCTCGGAGAAGTGCTGGATCGCTTACGCAAAGCAAACCTGAAACTCAAAATTTCGAAGTGTGAATTCATCAAAAAAGAGCTTAATTACCTTGGGCACATTATCTCTGACAAAGGAATCTCGGTCGACACAGAAAAAGTCTCAGTGATAGAAAATCTCACGCCTCCAGAAAATATCCGTGAAGTCCGCAGTTTTCTTGGTATGACCTCCTACTACAGGAAATACGTTCCAAATTTCAGCAAAGTTGCAAAGCCCCTTACAGCTCTCACCCGGAAAAATGCCCGTTTTCGATGGAATGATGAGGCACAAACCGCTTTCGAGTACCTCAAGCAGTCACTGCTGCAGGCACCCATTTTGGCATTTCCAGACATCTCCAAGCCGTTCAAACTATATACAGATGCCTCTCAATACGCGATGGGTGCAGTATTGATGCAAGAGCACGAAGGTCATGACCGGGTCATTCAATATGTCTCTCATCAATTCTCGGAACAAAAACAGAAGTGGCCAACTATCGAGCGCGAGGCGTTCGCGATTGTTTATAGTCTTGAGAAGCTAAGGCCGATTCTGATCGGCACTGACGTCACTGTTTATACAGACCACAAACCGCTGAAGCATCTGTTCACAAGTGAGATGAAAAATCCTCGTATTCAGAGATGGGCCATCATTTTGGGAGAATACGCTTGCAAAATAGAGTACATATCAGGCCCCAAAAATGTTGCTGCAGATATGCTATCTAGACTTCACAATACTCCGTTTGCTGGAAATTTACATGATAACGAGCATTTAGACTGGCAAGGTGAAATGACAGACATAAATGTAGTACAGAAACCGCAAATCAATGTTGTTGACAACGCTGCCACAATGTCTGACGAAGAACCAGTTGAAAAAGAAAACAAACCACTAGACTATCACAATTTTGATGAACAAGCTCTAAAACAGGCACAACAGGAAGATGAGGTCACTCAAGTCATCATTACTGAATTGCAGAAGGATACCCCCGATCCTCAAATAGTGTCAACATATTGTTTAGAAAATGGTCTTTTGCATCATCTAGAACGAGGTACCAAAACCAGACCCCATACCCGCATGCAACTCGTCGTTCCACCAATGTATAGAAAGATAGTATTAGAAGGAGCACATGACGGTTATTTAGGAGGCCATTTAGGCATTGAAAAAACAACAGACAAGATTTCCAAATCATATTATTGGTCAACCCTTCTAAAAGATGTGATGCAGTACGTTCAGTCGTGTGAGACATGCCAACGCAAAAAGTTAGCCAAAGAGAGACGACCAATGCAAGATATGCCAATGCCCTCAGCACCAATGGAAATTGTTGGCATTGATACATGTGGTCCATTTCCCGTTTCCGACGCAGGAAACAAGTATGTGTGTACAATTGTTGATCATTTTAGTGGATGGCCGGAAGCCTATGCCATTCCAGACAAATCTGCTAACACGATCGCTCAGCTTCTTCTGAATGAATTCATTCCCCGTCATGGCTGCCCGAGACTAGTTATTAGTGATCAAGGTACCGAATATTGCAATGCATTATTGAACGTTGTTCACAAGGAATTGGGGATTTCACGAATCCGCACGTCAAGTTATCACCCTCAGTCAAACGGGAAAACTGAACGCTTCCACCGTTGCATGAATGAGATGATTCAAAAACAAATTAGTGAAGATCAAACAAAATGGGAGGAAATCCTTCAGCCTTGTTTAGGAGCATATCGGATGAGTAAGAATGAGTCGACAAAGTATTCTCCATACTTTGTGATGTATGGCCGAGATCCCGTGTTGCCAGTTGATACCCTACTCCAGCCCCGTCACCGCTACACTGGAGAGGAGTATGTGCCCGCGATGTTCGAACACCTACACAACGCTTACACACAGGTAACAAACAACATGCAACAGGCAAGGGAACACAACAAGTCGCTCATTTCAAACACCGCTATTCCATCCAACTTCAAACCAGGAGACCTGGTATTCTATTTCGATCCTTCTGTACAACCAGGAAACTCCACAAAACTGACACTTTACTGGAAAAACTACTTCCGTGTCGTATCCAAATTGGGAAAGGAAAACTATTGTATCAAAAACATGCACACGGGCAAAACAAAAATAGTTCATTCAGAAAATCTTCGCCACCGGGACTCAAACGACGTGTGGGACAGGTCCTACAATTCGATCCGCCAGCCTGTCCAGGTGAGTAGAATGCCGGAAGAACAGCCCACTCGTCAACAGCCGCTTCGCGCCGTCCGTCTACCCTTCAGTGACCAAGCTTGGTACCAGGGATTCGAGCAGCCGGTTCCCGCGATGCAGCTGATGAACAACTCACCACCCGTCTACTGTCCCGAGCAACAGCCCGAAGCTAGTGTAGAGCAGAAAGAAGAGGAAATGGAAGCCCGTCCGCTACGACCTTCAGCAGCAACCGCCAGTCCCGCAGTTTTCTCGCCATATTCACCGGAGTATGATGAGCACGGCCAACTGACACCGCTGACACAGAGGCAGCCGAGGAATACGAGGTATTCGCTCAGGTCGCAGGGTCCAGTCAGTGACCCTGTTGACACAGCTCCTCTAGAAGGTAGGAATACACGGTATTCGCTCAGGTCGCAAGGTCCAGCTGGCCTTGCTGACACAAACGCTCCCTTTGACAGTCACAGGTACAACCCCAACAGACCCAGGTACGTACCAAAGCGACAACGTGACACATCACAAGAGCGGACGAACAACGATGACAAAAGACCAAGGGTCCAGTATGACATGGACTGTTTGTCTACAGGGACAACAGACCCAAATATTGCTCCAACCCGGCAATCATTTGCAAAGGCAGATTCGGCTGATCTTGACGTTTCGCCCGACTGGCACCCAAAGGTCTTGAGTGTTTTGTTGTTTTGTGCAGAGCTTCTGTTTCCAAGCCTCGGCTAACGTGCGATTTCTATGTTGCAGGCGACGAAACATGGCGACGATGATCGCACTCCTTGGCTGGCTCGCCGTGGTGGCCATGGTCCTCCACGCCGAACGAACCCCGACTGACCCAGGGCATCTCTTCATCCCTGTAGGTAAAATCTATCCCAGCTACAGTTCCTGGGCAATCACCATATCCATTAACATAGCCCCCTATCGCACGGAGACTCAACTATTGTCCCAATCCAGACAGGATGTCATAACCCTGGCAACTGAATTACGATCACGTAATTTCATTAACGTAACCAGTGAAACGACACCACAGACCCCCTTGCTGAAATTATACATTAACCAGTTAGACGCATCCCTAACCGCGCTCAACAGTGAAACTGAAGGCTTACTACGGACATTCCAAGACCTGCTGTATCCTCCCAAGGCTCAGGAACCAGGTATCCCAGATCCAAATCGACGCTCCATTTCTCGACGCAACAAACGCGTACTACCAGATCCTGATGTACCGGCACCATCCCGAGTCAAACGAGGTTTGATCAATGGTATTGGAAACGCTCTATCATATTTGTTCGGAACGGCTACAGAAAGCGAGATCAAACATCTAACGCGCAACGTAAAACTTGTCAACGATAAGGATGTTGCAATGGCACATAGATTTAACGGTACTCTTAAAGTTCTAAATTCCACTCGAGTAGCCACTACTCAGAATCGCCGCGCCTTACGCTCCTTGTCTACGGCTGTGAATTCACTGAATACAGCCTACAGTAAACTCCTTGTGTCAGTCCGTCGCAACAATGATAACATCAAACTTCTCTCTCATGTGACCGAACTGACCGACAGCATCATCAGGCTAACGCAAGCCGTTCAATATTTGTATTCAGAACTCAGTTCAATCTCGCACAAATTCGCACTGGCCCAAGCTGGCATATTGCACAAGGGACTCATTCCCCGTCGCGAGTTTAGCCGTCTCCTCCGAAAGATTGTTAAGAACCTCCCTCCGAACTTTGCATTACCATTCTCTACTGATCAAGTCAATGAGTACGTACGAGTGGTCAAAACTAAACTGATTGAAGGAATAGACACCTACCACGTCCTCTTCTACGTCCCTCTACTCCATACCCTACATGCCTTTGACGTGTATCGATTCTTCCCATATCAGGTACCTCTCCATGACCACAATGTCTCCCTCAGCTATTATCCAAACGAACCCTGTTATCTCCTAATGTCTGAAAACCGGCAGCATTACATCCAACCCGAGCAATCTGAAATCGAAACATGCATCTTGGCCCGACAACCGTTCTGTCCGCTACATGAACCGGCATATTCCACAGCTGGTTCAGCCTCGTGTGTAACAGCACTTTTCCGTCGGGATGCTGTGGCAACACACAAGTATTGTTCTCCACAAATCACTCCCGCCAACGATGCCCCCAAAGCCTACTATTTGACCCAAGGTCAATGGCTACTAGTCTCACGTCCTCCGTTTTCAATCACGATCTTCTGTGCATCTACTCAACAGAGTCATACTGTCTTTATCATTCGATCTGTGGACACAATAACGCTAGAACCAGAATGCTCCGCCTCCGGTGACTCCTTCTACCTGCCTCCTTATTACGCCAGCGAAACACACCTCGACCTTCCTACCTTTACGTCCGATGTCTTGTACGACAATACGTCCTTACCTATATGGCGTACGGAATGGTCCGCAAAGCTTAACAACCTAACAACGCATAACGTCTCACTTTTGCCCAACCTGCACCTAGATGGTATGCAGGCTGACGCTTATTTCGACCATTTGGAAGCCCAACCCCTTGAACAAGTGACCATTGACAGCCCATCTGGTTTCTCCAAAACCATGCTGCTCATGATAGTCATTGGTGTGATGACCCTTTTCTGCCTGTATTTCATCCTGAAGCATTGCTGCTGCCCCAACTCCCGTGGTTATTCCCTAGAACGATTCCGCTCAGTCCGTCCACAGTTACCGCCCGACAGCCCAGAGGAGCCAGCCATGGAAATGCAGGAGTTGTCGTCAATGGTATCGCCGCCGCAGTACATTTCTGTCGCCCATGACGTTGGCCAGGTTTCCCAGTGCGCAGCCCACCCTGCGCAACAGTCTGCCACCTGGCAGCAGCCCGTCGGAGGGGACGCATCACCGCCACGAGGTGGTGCTCCACTCGCTACTCTGACATCTGTCGCGTCGACGCTACCTGGCGCCAGACCGACATCCCGCTTTTCTCCCCTGGTGTGAGGCACACCCGATCGGACTGGACTGATTCCTCAAGTGGACGAATCGGTGCCAAGTCGCCCCGCTGTGGCCGCGCTACCGAGCGCGTGCCCAGTGCTGACGAGTGAATGTGTATGTGTACCCTTGCAACGGCAAGGAGTGTTATGATTCAGTGGGTTTTGGGTTTGTTTATGTGTGTTGGGTGCTGGGTAGCGAGAGTTGTATTAACTCTGTATAACCGTGCGTACGGCTCAGCCGTCTATTTAGCATGACGGTAGGAGTGGCACGTATCTGTGTGTGCGAGCTTGTATCCTCGAGCCGCGATGCGCCCCCTCGGTCCCATTTCTAGTCTTCCTTTGCCCTTCAGGCGCCGGAAGCGAGCATTTTTTTTCCCGGCTAAAAATGCTTTGTTCATTAGGAGGGGAGAAACCGGGTCAGTAACGCCGTCTGTTCTGCACTTGTAACAAGTGAGAATATCATCCCTGCCGCCGACCACTCTGTTTTACTACCAGACCAGAGGGAAGATCGGAGACGTCACTCACGTCACTCACTTCACACGCCGTCAGACCGGGACGTTACACAGTGCCGGTGGACGCCGCGGCTGGGACAGCTTGTATCCCTGCTTCTCCATGATTTGAAGTGTGGGGGGACGGGGACGCATCCGACACCGTGACGGCCGGCGGTACAGAGACCGCTGCCGGCCCCGGTGTGGTAGTAGCCGAAACCACTGAGAGGCCGAAAGACTTCAGGAGCGTGATAAACTGAGCTGCGCTCATCTCCTCAAACGAAGTCCTGGGAGCTACTGCAGCCTTCGCCTTCTGGGCGTAGGATATGCTTGGGTGTGACGCGTTGTATATTTCCCGAGCCTCTCTGAAAGAGACATTTCTCGTCGCTTTAATCGAGTTGATCTCTTTCTCTCTTGCAAGTGCCGGGCATGACCTATCGAAGGACGTGTGCGTGTTCTGTCCCTCTTTGCAGTTTACGCACCGATATGTGGTCGCACCACAGTCATCATCGGTGTGTTCTGTGGAGGCACACTTCGCACAAGTTGGGCGGTTATGGCAGTAGGTTCTTGTATGCCCAAAACGCTGGCACCGAAAGCATCTCATGGGATTTGGGGTGTAGGGTCGAACCTTGACCCGTACATAGCCCACCGTCACTTCACTTGGGAGGTCAGTACTGTTGAAAGTGAGGATAACAGTGTTCGTTGCTGTGATTTCCTTCCCTCGCCTTGCCTTGATCTTGAATGCCCCCACCACACCGGAGGACGACAGGCCCTCGACGATTTCAGTCTCGGTGGTGTCTTTCAAATCATAGCAGGTGATCACACCCTTAGAAGAGTTTTTTGTTTTATGTGGGGACACAAATATCGCTATGGTGGCGTTTGCCCTTCTACCCTGCTCCCGGATAGAGTAAGAAAAGGTGGTCAACGTCAAAGCTCTTCTGGCATCATCCTCTTTAGCGAACTCCACCTCAAGGGAGCCATCTCGCAACGCATCGCACCTCAGGATCTTTCCCATCTTGTCGCAGCCTTCTCGCCGCTGGAAGGGCGAGAGCGAGGTCAGCTTTTTCGTCTCTGAGGTGAGGACGAGGATGCGGGGGCGGGGAGTGTTCTTTCCGCGACCACTTGAGGTTGCTACTTCCTCATTCCGCTGCACTGGGGGAGAATGGGAGTAAGCCTCCTGCAGCAGTGAGATACCGCCACCAAGAAGGCCGCTTCGTCCCTCTACCGAGGCGTGGGGACGGTCGTCGGTGGTTGCCGTGGATGGGCGAGGGGCGGCCGAAGCCGTGGTTAGTGGGTTTGGGTTTGAGGTATCCATGGTAAGCGATTGGTCTCTGCCCAATCCCCGCCGACGCTCCGCCACGGCGCCGCTACAAGGCCTAGGGCTGGGGAGTGGGCTGTACGGGGCTCGACGACGCCCTCCCAGAGGGGAGAGAGAGACTCACCACCCCCTCCGTTTGGACGTCGCCTCCTCCCTTGACGCCTTAAGCCGAGCCGCCACCCGGGGCAGCGGGAAAGCCACCCCACCGCCGCCGGACGAGTGCCTGCACTCGCCCAGCTGCAGCGAGACAGCCAAGCCACGGCCCCCGGCAGCAGCCCCGACCAAAAAGCTTCTCAGTGCAGCGCCTCACTGAGTGTCCCCGCCCTTCCGGAAATCCAGGCCAAAGAGAAGTGTTGCCACGCTACCACGACTAGCCCGCGCGGTAGGTGGCTCAGCCTCCAGGACCCCTTCATCCCGGGGAACGGGTCGACGCGCTTAGTCGCAGAAAAGCCTTGCCGATGTAAAAAGCCAGGCGTCTCCCGTCACATCATAGTAAATTGCCATAATCGACGTAAGAAACCTGTTCGGGTCGGGCGACTAGCACCCGACCGTCAAACGCCGCAGAGGACGGAGGTTTCAGCGGGGACGCCCAGGAAACGGAGTGGGGAGGGGGGGAGGGGTTCAGGACTTGTTACGGGGGTTACAAAAATGGGATGGGACTGGGCCGGGGGGTGAGTGTGAGGGGGATGTAGGGAGGGGGGTTAGCTGGGACCCGAGGGGGCGCTACTCCCCTTACACCGGCCGAAGCCGATGCCCCTGCGGGGACACAGATCCTTTGGATTGTGGATGAAGAAGGAGGTAAAGGCAAGACCTTTATGTCAAACGTGCTACAGTTTGTGTTTGGTTTCCTGGTCTTGGATGGCGTTAGCAAGACCTCCGATATCTGTAGTATCGTTCGTTCAAAGGTGTGGAATGGGATAGTGTTTGACGTGACAAGGTCAGATGCTTCGCATTTCTCCTATCAAACCTCCCATCGACCTTCCTATCCACCGGCCAGCCTCGCAGCCCGTCCTGAGACCCCGACTGGCCAGCCCGCCTCCCGTCGACCTTCCTATCCACCGGCCAGCCTCGCAGCCCGTCCTGAGACCCCGACTGGCCAGCCCGCCTCCCGTCGACCTTCCTATCCGCCGGCCAGCCTTGCAGCCCGTCCTTGAGACCCCGACTGACCAGCCCGCCTCCCGTCGACGTTCCTATCCGCCGGCCAGCCTCGCAGCCCGTCCTTGAGACCCCGATTGGCCAGCTCGTTGTCGGCGTTCGCCCCTGTCCGTCGGCCGGCATTGGCGCAGCAGACAGCCAGACTCCAGATGGCCAGCCCGCCGACCGCTGTCACCACTGCTACTGCCCAACGACGACCAGCTTCGGCGCGGCCTTCCGCACAAGAGCCGCCCGCCCCCTCCCAGGTCGAGCAAGGAGTCCGGGACCAGCCGGCCGTTGGGGACTAGCCAGCTGCCCAGTGTATTGTAAGCCAACACTTTATGTGAAATGTGCTGCGTGTTGCATACCAGTGCTTTAGATGCGTTGTACTGCATTGCGGGTAATCAGGGGAACCTTGAAATAAACAGGCCTGAAATAAACTGAACCAATCCGAAACATAGTGCCGAAACCGGCTTGATATCCAGGGAAGGTCCGTTAGTGTGCGATCCCGAGAGTATCATCGCACTAGGGCTGCATTATTATCTGGTGCTGAGATAGGTGGTGAGATTATCTGGTGGTGGGGATTACTATATAACATGGGTATGCCAGAAAGTGATCATGCTCTCGACTCTTTCGGACTGACGGAAGAAGAGAAGAAGAGGTTTGTGATGATGATTTGGGTTTAAGGGCGCCGCAGCTACTAGGTTATATGACGCCCATAACCTCTGGTTTAAAACAAATGCCTCAAGCAAAAAGATTACTCAACTCAACAGTAGGGGTAAGCAGAAGGAAAGTGAGGAAATACACACCCAGTGAGTAAATTACGGAACACTGTGAAAACGGCACGTGCAAACTGCAAACACAAAGCAAAACGAGACATACAAATAAACTAAGAAACGGAGAAAATCATAGGAAAACGGACGTGAGCAAGACAACTAAAAACCTTAGAAATGTGGCACAAATCATCGATCAGAACATCCTGTAAACTGAGGGCACTGGAACCGAAAACCTTACACGTTCGGAAGATGTCGGCAGGACTCAAGCACGTGACGAACCGATAACGCATCCCCACATCGAGAGCAGCGCGGCCGCTCCTCTCCGCACAGCAGGTATTTGTGTGTGGCATAGGTGTGGCCGATACGAAGTCGGCAAAAAGCAACTTCTTCCGCTCTCGACTTTCGAAAGACGGAATGCCATGGAGTAAGTTGCGGCTTAACCCTATTTGTAACAGGGGGGGGGGATTCCGCCCCCCTCATGTTTTTTTTTCGCAGATATCTCCAGAACGGCTGGAAGCAGGCCCATACAATTTTGGGACTTTTCATAGAATTGAACTCCGCATTTGGAGTTCTTAACCTGAACAGAGGCGGTTCCAGGGCACAGTTTTGGGTGGGTTCGGAGGCGACATTTGGCGATACTACGGAAATGCGATCTTCACGGTTTCTTCCTAACTGCATCAAGTATGAAGGAGTTACATCGGCTTACGGTGATTGCAAGAAGTGCAAATTAGTTGATGTTAATGAAATATCATAATAATTGCATGGCAGAGGCGGTTTCAGGGGCTTGAAAAGGGGGGGGGGGTTCCAGGAAGTATTCAATGCTTGGCGGGAAGCCAATAGAGCAATGTAAGGGGCATTTATAGCTATCAAGATGTAAACGATAGCTTTTCCTTCCATTATTTGCATAATTTATTACATATAGAGTTTCAGGGGCGTGTTCAGGAACATGACAAGGGGGTGACTGGCATGGCGATGGCGATATGCCAGCGATAACGGCGCAATATACGTTTAGTTTATAATAATATATACACATATGAGACCAGAAAAGGGAATAAAGTCTTCTTTTTTTGCAGAGGCGCGTTCAGGAATGGAAGAAAGGGGGTCATATTATTGCAAGGAAACTAAGAGGCATGGGCGTACAATGACATAACATACTGCAGTTTTCGGATGAAACACGCACCACAGGCCACTCTACGAACGATCATAAGATAATGGGCGAGTCCAGATAGGGTAAAAAGGGGGGTAAGCAATGTTAATTGAAGTTGTAAGTGAAATAGTCACTGTTGACTAGTTAGTATCATAATAACGGATAATATACTTATCAAAAGGTCTTGCGCCGCCCCAGTTTGGATCCTGGATACGCCTATGATGAAGTACAACATGCAAAAAGGAACTATCTACGATCAGTAACATATTTATAGTGCTGGGTAGCAACTTGTCTGCGGTTAATATTTTTCCCAATTTTACCCCCCTTTTCACTAACCTGGTACCGCCTATGGCAAACAATATGATTTATAACTGTTTTTTATAATGTCTCAATCACATATCATTTCATTTATTTATTAAAAAAACACATCAAAAAATGGTTTTATTACGCATTTACTTCACCCCCATATTGAGTGACCTGTACACGCCTATGATTTTTGAATTTTCAAACGTCACCATCATATATCAATTTCCAATTCAATCTCTATCGATTCCTATTAGTTGTGTTCAAATCGGTCGATAAACATGAAAGCTATGTTGGATCAAAAATACCACTAAAATTTGTAGTTTTTGCCCCCCTGTTGCCCCCCTATTGCAAATTTATATTTTTTTATATTTATAAATGTAGATCGTGTTTAGGGGAACCAAACGCCGTTTCATTTTTGAAAATCGGACGGCTAGATCTCCAGATCTCCGGGGGGGGGGGGCGGAATCCGCCCCCCCCTGTTACAAATAGGGGTAGCCAGGAGCCTGTTACAAATAGGGTTAAGCTCCTTCAACTTGGAAGCCACCTTGTCCCATGCGCACTGCCACTTTCTGCACACGTACTCCTTGCATGCAGGGAATAGGTCCGTGGCCGGTAAGGGGAGCGAACGAGTGCATGCTGCTCGTGTAGCCGGGGCCAGGAGTCGGGGCAGGCACATCGACGGGAAGCCCATTAACGTTCTGATCATCTTGGTGTGAATGAAACGTTCGCCCGTTAAGCTTCTAAGAAGGTTGCTACGTAAGGTGAATAAGTTGCTGCGAAGAGCGAGTCGGATTGAGATCTCCGACTCCGCAGAGATGACTTCTCTGTGGAATGTGAGTGCTGTCCTTATGATGGCACTCACTTCCGGAGCAGAAGTGTCCCCGGCAGCGCCTGTGATCGTTGCCACAACACCCCCTGATATATCTGTAGCTGAAGCCTCCACTCCATACCCCCTCAATGTCAAGCTCCTTGAAGATCTGCCCGCCTGTCCCTCTTCGGTGTCTCCAACCTTCTGTGCTGTCTTCTGCTCTCGTCAGACAGTCCTGGTAGGTTCGACAGAATCCGGCACCATGTGCGCCAAGATCAAGCGTGCGTCCTGTCCTGAGGGATCTCTCTACACATCCTCCTGCAGCTGCTCTGAGACTCAGGTGTGCACAACCCTAAAGGCCTCGGTGGTCAGGAGTCGGATCTAATCACTGAGTCCTCCAGCCACTACGCCAGCGACATTCCCACAGGTCTATGCTCAGTGGGTTCAGAGGTGTTCAGAACCTGCCCTGAGTCGGAGACCCGTGTGAGGAGATTCTTCGTGGTGACCACCAAGGACGGCCGGATCATCCCCCTGTCAAATGCAGTCGGGAAGGTGGTCACCAGCTACGATTCTCTCACCTCATACAACTGCACCGGCTGCGGATCAACCTGTGATGATCGAGTGAAAAATGGTGAGTGTGGAGGAGACACAACGTTCTCCAGCTTCTTCACCGTCGGGACAACCAACTGCCACTGCGCTGCTAAGAGGGATGTTGCGAAGCATTTGTGGAGAGTAGGTGGAACATTCAAGGCCTTCAAGTGCTGGGGATGGATGGATCTGGAAGTCTCCATGCACGCCGAGGAGCCTCCGCGCGATCTCTCTGATCACAAGCCTGAGGTAACTTGCACGGATGATGGGCTGCACGTTGATTCTCCGGGTGAGCAGGTTATCAGGTACAAGAGCTGTCAACCCTTCTTGTGTCTCTGGCCATGCTCACAGCGAGGACTTCGAGATTGAGTGGACCTCTGAGATGTTGTACTCTGGAGGGATCAGCACCACCTCTCTGTGGTTCGAAGATGCCTCCCAGCCCAAGAACGTCAACAAGTTCTGCGCCCCCATGGATCTGTGCAAGGTGATTCAGTGCTGGGCATGCTGGGATTGGGTGTCCAACTACCACTGCCTTCCTCTCTGGCACTGGGCGGTTCTAGCGGTGTGCATCCTGGTGTCCATGAAGCTGTTCCTCACTTCCTGGAAGGTCATTGCCATCATCTTCAAGGTTGGCTACTTCATTTGCCGTCCTTTCGGCATTGTGATCCGATCGATCGCCAGGAAGACTGGTCAGTCAGTGGCCAACAAGTACCGCAGAGTCGCTATGGAGGACGAGGAGTCTGCGTATCAAACCACTGTGGACACCAAGCCCAGGGTGGTCATGGCTGATATCCCTCCCAAGAACGCTCGCCTGTTTGCCAGAGGCTTCATGAAGAAGAGCGTGGTGGCGATGATTCTGCTCTGCTGTGTTGACGTGAGTCCCTGCTCTCATGGCACATGGCTGACGGCACAGGCCCGTAAGTGCATCAAGGGCACAACAGCTACATCATGCTCAGTGTCTGAGAGATTGCACGGCTGGCAGTGCTGGCAGTGCTATGGCCAGGAGACTTGCCTGGGATTCAGATCGTCCGGGGGTGACACCATGGCCTCCCTGCACATCACCACTACTGACATCACGATGCGGTGTGTCAAGCAGTCCATGTACTGGGCTCCGGAGCCTGTGAAGTACTGCAACTCCATGAAGAGGTGCTGGGGAGGAGGCTGGTGCTCGGACAAGGGATGTGCCGCCATTGGCGCTGATTTCAAGGATGAGTCCTGGCCAGAGCACAAGAATGGTGAGACAAGGTGTGTGGGCAGCTGTGGCTGCGCAGGCTGTGGCTGCTGGATGTGTGCAGATGGCTGCCTGGCTTACCGGACCGGCTTCACAAATCCTGAGGTGTGGGAAGTGATGCGCTGCAGTCAGTGGGAGTTTGAAGTCACTGCACAGGTCAGGTACATCACCACTGTCGAGACTAACGACACCGTCGTCCTCAGGCCAGGATTTCCCACTGACGTCCACGGGATCTCCCTCTCCTTGGTGTCAGCCTCTGTCCCTCCGATCACAGATCTGAACAACTGCTTTGCTCTGAGTGACCGCTCAACCTTCCGCATGAAGTGCGCAGACAGAGGGTCCCCGGTGAAGGGTCTTCTAGGGGAGATTCAGTGTCCCACCATGCACTCTGCCGAGACCCTTGACGGCTCTTGTTCTTACAGCAAGGACCTAATCACGGTCGCCACGGATCAGAAATCCATAACCTGCGCACAGGAGACAGTTAGTCTGAGCACAACACCTAAAGAGATGACCCTGCCCATCCACACAAAGAACTACTACATGACCCACGATGAGAGAGGGTCAGTCAGTCAGTCTCCAGGAGACTGACTGACTGACCCTCAGGAGTTGAGGTCAGGAGTTGAGGTCAGTCAGTCTCCTCTCCTGGAGCTTCAGGTGGACACGAAAGATGTGATGATCAACTACATTGCCGACACAGGGTCCTGCACGGTGAGATTCCGCAACCTAACTGCCCCGACTTTTGGCAGCCTGATCTGCCTGCTCGTTACCCGCTAGGCCCACATGTCCAGGAATCCAGCATAGCACGATTGACTTTCCTGCGCAGTCAAGAGACGTGAGGAGAACTCAAACATCCTGTATATGTATAAGGGGGTGCGATGGGTTAAAAGCCCTTAGCGCCAAGAAGCTACTAGAGAGGCAATAGGCAAGTCGCTAAAATCACGTAACGAATATCCGCACAGACCTCGATAAAACTGAGAGCTTTGTGTATATCAGCCAGCTCGGATGTATACACTGTAGAATGGGACGGCAAAGTGAAAGACCGGGTAGTGAGACCCATTACAAACTCACAACCCACGCCGGCGTCAGTTTTGGATTCGTCAGTACAAGTGTGGGTGTAGCTGTCATATGATCCAATAACTTTTAGCGCCCGGCTGCGGAACTCATCCGGCAGTGTCACTTTTCCTAAACTCAGCAAGTGATACATCGACGGTGCATGTGACAAGCTCCCAAGGTGGGCGGCGCAGGCTGATACCGGAGTCATCACACAGCTCTCGGATTCTCGTGCAGAACGGAGTAGAACGCGAGACTCTGCTGTCCTGAAAACTGATAACACGCACCGAGAAAAGACAAAGACATGCCTCTTGAAGATCTGGTCCCAAGACTGACTGGAGCGAAGTTCTACAGCGTACTGGCTGCGTCAAGTGACTTCGGGGAACTGGTGGTGGTGGTTTTAGTGCGACGCAACTCTTATAGTTATATGGCGCCCATAACAACTACTTTCCTTGCAACTGAGAGACAAACGAGTTTTGTGGCAAGCAAATCAGTGAGAAGAAAACAACTTCAGAACACATGGGAATAAACATCGTAAAACCAGCACGCAAAACACATGTGAGACGAGAAACGATCAGAATGAGCACAAAATGCAAATCATCACTTAGAAGACCTGCCTGCGAGTCGGGAAAACGTCAGCGAAGATGAAGCTGCATAACAGCGCGAAACCTGCGAGTAAATCGCATACAAAACAATACGTGCAAGAAAACGAAGGACATGACATGAAGCAGAGCATACGTTGCACAGAGCAGAACGAAGGCAGAGCATACGTTGCCACCCAGCACACCTAATAGAGAGTATCGAACGAGTAAAAAAACAGCTGCTAAGAAAACACAGATCGTTTACAATGTTTACAGAAACAATAAAACGTTTGATCTGGACTGGTGGCGGACGCTCCTGCAGCAGCTGGCGCAATTCTGCCACCGGCAGAGCTGTGCCGGGTGGCAGGTAGAGGGAGCAGATTGTCCAGGAGACGAAGTTAGCGCCAGTCGCCACGTGCTCCATGAAGGGCTATGCCGTTCTGGCGGGAGAGGGGTCAGCCGGGAGAGAGGGTCGCTGGGGATTGGTAGAACATATATGTTTGTTTGTATGTGTATATGTTTGGATGCATGCATGTATTGAAAATAAAACATTATCAGGCGGGAGAGGGGGTCACTGGAGAGGGGTAGAACGTATATGTTTGTTTGTATATGTGTGTGTATATGTTTAGATGCATGGATATATTGAAAATAAAACATTCTCCGAGATGATTTGTTTGTCGAATGTGGCGTATTAGCTTAAAAGCCCGGACAATTAATTCGGTGCTGCGAGGTGTGGCCACAGGAAACATAGTGACCTTTGCCACCCAAGTAGTCAACTAAGCCCAGTAAAATAATACGTAATATAGCGCTACTCCGGCCAGGTACATTGCAGATAAAAGTACTTTGAAATAATTTGGCCATTCAAATCATTGCCTACCTGAACCCCGTATTTCGTCTATTTTATACTATGTATAATATATGTATAGTATGTATAATCTGTAATTGTATAATATGTAATTTTATAATATGTATTTGTATGTATATGTATAATACCTATATATAATAAATATGTATAATATTGTCTATATTGCGGGGGTATGATACTGTATAATATGGGGTATAATACTCTATATTATATCTCATATTTCGTGTATATATGTTTCGACTTTGAATACCATCATTGCTCATGTATGTTTTACTGGGTCTTGTCATTTAATGTTCCTGATGTTGATTGATGTTCCGTTATATTGAATACACAACCGGTGGAATCCGGCAAACAACAACATTGTAAAACGACGATCAACTCACACGTGTATATTCCCGTATTACGTATTAGATCATGTGTATGTAACGGGCCCTCGGAAAGGCAGCGATAATCGGCTCGTATATCCAGAGCCTACCGGATTGGGAGCTTTAGTGGGAGCTCAGTGGGGCTGGATTTCAACGGTCGGCCTGGGGCCTGCCCACCACAACTATAGTGTGACCCTGATGAAACATTGACCCTGTCAGGATAGTGCAAAGTTTAATACAGTCTGGTGACTCTGGGTTGGCGCTGCTGTGCATCGGTACAATGCGGGGCCTGCGGCTGTTTACGACGAAGGCAGAAAGTGAACTTGAGTACATACTATATCGATTGCAGTTGATCGTTGTACTGTCCATCTGTACTGTAATCATCTTATGTACACGATTATTTGGAACTCACCATTGCTAAGTGATACCTCTGTATGACCAATTCAATAATGGTTAGTAAGTCCAATACAATCCTGGATGGAGTGACGCATGCTGCCTTCATCGCCATCCCCGCAAAGGCTCCCATACTACTGTCCGTGACCATCACAATGAACGCCAGCGACAACTGAACCACGGCTACCTTACACATGAATGTTTCGATCGCTTCTCAGGCCTCCTAGTGTTAAGTTTGCATACATATTCGTGTTACGTGACCGGTAGCCGCGTGTGCCGCCGCCCCGGCCGGCGAGCCGTGCGGGACAGCCTATCTGCGGGCGCGGGGCTGGCGCGGCGCCGTGTTGCGCGCTGATTGGCGGCCGGCCGGCCGGGCGCCTATGACGTGATCCGCAGTGACCTCGGGTCTGCACTGGAGGAGCGGGTCACTCGGGACTCAGCCGCTGTCTGGACCGGGTCGGTCGCAAGTTGTTACAGATTAGAGATTTGCCTTGTCTGGCTTCTCCATCTGGAACACTTGTGGCCACTGAGTGACGCACCAGACCAAACTTGAAGGAAACTGACTTGTTGGTCTTTTCCGGAAAGAGGTGCTCACCAGAGGAATTAACGAACTTAACCTTTTTTGACGCCCAAATTCAGATCGGGGAGCATTGTTGATTCAGACCACGAATGCGCATATGTCCATGCCATTTGCGCTGCATCAACGGTGCACCCACTCCCGATTTATACGTATATATTGAGCTGTGCACTCGTCACGTTTCAGGGCGGAGTTTGAAGGGGGTATAACCTGAGCGTCTCTCGGGATTACTCGACATTGGATTTCTGTTAATCGACGATTTATGTAAACTCGCTGCATAGCTGATTGTTTCAGCTGCTCCGCCGAGCTGTTTGGTTGCCGAGTTGTGCGAACACAATACAGCCCTGACCTGACAAAATACTTGTACTTTTCTACCGGCGCAACTGAACGGACGGATTCTTAACATAGTCTCCCGGGCCGGATCGTATTTTCGGTTCCTTGAATTATACCTTCGTTGGCCGGATTTACTTTATATTTGTTTGATACAGTCCACATTGATAACTTTTGTTAAAATCCGTTTAGTTCAACATGGATGATTCATTAAGCACTAGATCAAAGCTTCGCACAAAGGCAACCAGACAATGCAATGATCTGAAGTCCTGCCGGGAGGGCGATCGAAAGGCGCTTGATCCGGACCAGCTGGCCCTCAAACTTCATCACTTGGAGAAGCTGCAGAGCGAGCTTCGGGGTGTCCAGGAACAGCTGGACAAGCTGGGTCAGCCTGACGATTCTAGCCACAGCCAACTCATGGAGGATGAGATGTTTCTCGGCTCCAGGCTCCTCTCCCGGCTCGAAAAGATGGAGGACGCCGCTCATAAAAGAGCTGATTTCCAAGGATCGGTGGGCAATGCAGACCTCAAAGCATCCGTCACCGTGAAAATTCCCATTTATCATGGCGATGTGATGAAATGGTCAGAGTTTTGGGAACTGTTTGCAATTTCAGTCCATGACAATCCAAGCTATGCCGACGTCCAAAAGTTCGTTGTTTTGAAGTCGCACTTGAGCGGGGCGGCGCTGCGCACTATCCAAGGGATTCCGGTGTCAGGTGATAGCTACACCCAGGCGGTAGCGGCCCTCAAGGAGCGCTTCGATCATAACGAGGTGCGGCGAGAGCTTCTGATGAGGGAACTCTTGAACATGCCGTCTGTCCGACACGGTGACTTGAAAGGCATGCGATCTTTGATAGATCACCTGTCAGCGCATACACGCGCTCTGAATAGCCTCGGAGTTCCCGCTGAAAGCTTCTCGAGCCTTCTCCTACCTATCGTGAAAGACAAAATTCCAGAAGACTGGCGACTGGAATGGGCCAGACAGGGGAGCAGTAACTTTGACGCCTTCATTCAATTTCTCAATCGCGAAATACGGCTCCGTGAATCAGCCAAGGGGGTGTGGACAGTGGCCGCCGCCGCAGAAGCGCCACCCTCGGCGTCGTCAGTCACGAGCAGCATGACTGCCCGACGTGAGCCTCGGAAGGAGCGGGTGCAGCCCTCTCAGAGGCCGGGGCGGACGCTCTGTGGCGCGTGTGGGCAGGGACACCAGCGGCTCGACCAGTGCGCGATGTTTCGCGGCATGCCTGTACAGGACCGGTGGTCACTTGCGAAAACCTTGAAGGCATGCTTCCGCTGTCTGGGCTCTGGCCATCGATCTCGTGAATGCAAAGAAAGACAGTGCGATGAGTGTGGCAGACATCATCACATCCTGCTTCACTATCTGACTCCCTCGTCAAAGGGTCCTTCGGTGATTCCGGCGTCCGAGCTGTCGCCAGAAGCGGCCAGCTTCTCACCAGCTCAGTCCTCTAATCATGAGCCGGGGTTGAATGCCGCGAAAGTTGATATTCAGCGGCAAGGCCATCGCCGATTCAACGCCCGGGGAGAGAACGGATGCCGAAGCTTCCTCCAGACGGCTCTGGTCGAGGCTATGGGTCCGAAAGGTCACCGCAAGGCCCGCGTACTGATTGATGGAGGCTCTGATTCTTCATATATCCGTAGCTCTCTGGTGAAAGAGCTAGGTCTACCCGTTGTTGAAACAGGGACGTTTTCTTGTATCGGATTCCAGGAGAAAACCGAGGCAGCTCGCCAATACGATAAGGTCCGAGTCGAGCTTGAGAGCCGTTTCGGTAACAGTTCCGTGTGCCTTGACATGTGGAGCACAGATCGACTATGCTCGCCTCTTCCTGCCACCCCACCGCCCCTGATGCTCTCCCGACTGGAGATGGCGGACGACTTTGGGGGTGGCGAGATTGATCTCCTAATCGGAGTTGATAACCTCTACCGCGTCGTGTTGTGGGGACAAGTGGATCTTGGCGAGAGTCTGAGAGCCGTGGAGACTGTCTTCGGCTATGTTCTGCATGGACGACATGGGGAAATCAGTCCGCAGCATCAGCAGCATCACCGGACTTTCCACTGTAGCCAAGTGGAGGTGATGTGGGACTTGGATACTGTTGGAATCTGTCAGAAGGATGTGGCCAACTCGAACCTAACGGTCTACCCCGAGCCTACCTGGAACGAGGTTGAGGAGCGATACGAAATGGGCTTGGTATGGAGCTCCGACGAGCGCCCCGTCTCTAACAGAGACCACACATTGGCTCGAACGCTTCGCATGTCCGATCGTCTCAGCAGAAAAAAAGCTGTCATGTACGACGAACAAATCAAGAGCATGCTGACCAATGCTGTTGTTGAACCCTCTGAGCCACCCAAACCCGCCGCTGAGGGCTCATGCAAGGTGGAGAGTCTTCCGTCTGCTCGCGCAGTCGATCCACGAGATGACTCTCGCGGGTCAGGACTGGGTCTCGAGCAAGGTCAAAGGCTGTCGCCTAGACCGTGTGACTCGGAGGCTTTCTACCTCCCTCATCACGGAGTCTTCCGAAATGGGAAAATCAGGGTGGTCTTCGATGGATCCGCTAGGGACGGAACAGGCCGAAGCCTAAACGAGTACCTGGAGCCCGGCGAAAATCTTCTCGTCAAGCTGTCCTCCGTCGTACTCAACTTCAGATGCGGAGAGATCGGGTGCCAGGCAGACATACAAGCAGCCTTTCATCAGGTTGTAGTGAGCCAAGAGGACCGGAAATACTTACAATTCTTCTGGTCGGAAATGTGTCTGAGGTTCGCTCGAGTGCCTTTTGGACTGACTTGTTCGCCGTTTATGCTGCTGAGAACGGTGGACGTCCATTTGAACAGATACGCCAAGAGCGACAAAGACCTCTGTCAGCTGATCCGAGATGGAACCTACATGGACGACCTCTGTCTGCACTTCAAAGACCGAATCGATGCAAAAAAAGGGATGTTCAGAGTCAAGCAGATGTTCGCTGAGGCTGGAATGACGCTTCATAAGACGCGAATCACGGGGGATCAGTCACCTGAGACATCAGTCCTCGGCCTGAGTTGGAACTCAGAGTCAGACAATCTGGCCGTTGTGGTGCCGGAGTTCCCCTGTCCTTCAACTAAAAGAGAGTTGTTATCAGCTGTGGCAAAGCCCTTCGATCCTCTGGGGCTTCTGACACCATGGCTGATCGGTGGAAAAGTGCTCTTCCAACGAACATGGAGAGACATGCCGAAAGCTGAATGGAATGATCCCCTCACCGCAGTCATCCAGACCGCAGTCGAGCTGTGGTGGAGGGGTACCTCAGGCAGCAAGGTCTGCTTTCCTCGCCGACCGTTGTCGAACACAGACTTCTCCTCAGGTGCATCCTTCCACGTCTTTTGCGACGCATCCAATCGGGCGTACTGCGCTGTTATCTACGCCGTCTACGAGGGAGAGTCAGGCCTGGTAACGGCCAAAAGCCGACTAGCCCCAATAAACCCAAACTTGACGATTCCAAGACTAGAGCTCATGGCCGCTCTGAGCGGAGCTCGTCTCATGTCTTTCGTGAAGGAGTCATTGAAGCTTACGAATGTGTCGGTAACCTACTGGACCGACTCCACAGACGTCCTCTTCTGGATACAAAACAGAAAGCCTAGAAAGGTTTTCGTCCAAAACCGAGTCACGTCAATACTTCAGATAACAGAGCGAGACCAGTGGCAGCACGTGAAGGGCACAGAGAACCCAGCCGATCTCGGCACACGCGGTCTCTCTCTGAAGACGATGAGAGAAAGCGAACGGTGGTGGACAGGGCCTTCCTTTCTGAAGGAAGCAGCATGTCCAATCGAGTCTGACAGGACGCTTCATCTTTCCTCCGAGGGTGAGCGCGAGGAGAAACTTGAGCACTGCTCATCTGACGTCACTCCAGCTAAGATCACGTTGAAAACTCAACAGTCAGACAATAGCCTGTTCGACATCACCAAGTGTTCCTCGCTGAAGCAGGCCATAGCGAGAACGGCTTGGATCTTCCGCTTTGCCTTCAACACTCGTCAGGACAGGTCCGGCCGACAGTCTGGACCGCTCACCTCAGGTGAGCGTTGTCACGCTCTTCGATTTTGGATCAAGGAAGCTCAAGCAAGAGCTTACGAGAGGGAGCTGGCGGCTCTGAGATCTGAAAACATGCTACCAAAGAACTCTCCACTCTTGAAGCTGAGGCCCAGGCTCGATGACAACGGCGTGTTATGCGCAGTGCCGCGAACGAACGAGACCCCTCTGCCCATTCTCCCAGAGTTTGCATTTGTCACCACTCTGCTCATCGATGAGGCACATCAAAGGTGTTTTCATCAGGGTACGCGAGCAACTCTGGCCATTCTGTCAGCGGAGTATCTGATCCGTAGACGCTGTGTGCTTCGTGTCGTAAGCACCTGTCGTCGTTGCAGAAGGTACCGAGGTCAAAGTTACCGGTCCGCTGATGGGGGACTGCCGGCGTTCAGGGTTGAACCCAGTCGCGCCTTTGCCAAGGTCGGCTTGGACTTCTTCGGACCCCTGGTGACTGATGCTGGCAAAAAGGTCTGGGTGCTCCTTATCACGTGCGCTACCTCAAGGGCGGTCCATCTCGAATTGGTGAAATCGCAACAAACTGAGGAAGTGAAGCTGGCGCTGCGACGCTTCTTCGCCATTCGTGGAACGCCAACGCTGATATTCAGCGACAACGCTAAAACATTTCATTCTCTTCTGAGTCACATACCACGTTCCAGTTCTTGGCGGTTCATTCCGGAAGCGGCTCCTTGGTGGGGAGGATTTTGGGAGAGGTTGGTTGGTCTAACAAAGAAGTGTCTCAAAATAACACTCCATCTCTGTAGTCTGTCTCACGACGAACTCACGGCTACACTCTATGAACTAGCGTTCCATTTGAATATGCGGCCTCTGACTACTGTAGATGATGAAATCCTCACGCCGGCCCACCTCCTCTTCGGCGTTACGACAATAAAGGGAGTGCTGACCCCCTCATCAGTCTATTGCGACTACGTCACGAGAGCCTGGCGACACCAGCGTAAAGTGAGCGAACATCTGATCAGGCGCTGGACCAGTGAATATATCACTGCTCTTCGGACGTGGTCTGTATCACCTAGGGGACGCCCCAAGCGCATTCCAGCGGTGGGTGACGTGGTCTTAGTGCAAAATGAGGGCCCAAGGGGGCGTTGGCCGCTTGCACGAGTGACTGGCCTCATCGTCGGTACAGATGGGGAGATAAGAGCTGCGCATGTAGAGACAAGAGGCACGAAAACACGTAGACCTCTAAGCCGCCTCTTCCATCTAGAGGCCGCGACACCAAATGAATCGTAGACTCGCTCAGCTATGCACTTGAGATTCATTTAGAATTGCAACTGAATTAGCAAAATGAAATGAATCAAACTTGGTAAACGCCTCTATTGACAAGCGTCAACAAGGGTTCTCATGGGGTGTGTTCGCCCATGACGTGGAGAGTCTGTCCGCTCTCATGCGAACCTATTTTTGCCGCTAACAAGACTCCGTTTTTCACCCAATTTTTATCTTTACAGACAGACCATGGACGTGCTTAACATTGCCGACCCCGATGCAAGTTCATGGTTGGAGGCACAGCTGGCCCCGTTGCATCTTCTCCTAGGCGACTCCATCGCTCGGGACAGCCTGATGGGAGGTCGCATCGGGAGGGATGAGTTCCTCAGCCGAGCCAGGGGCGGTGACTCCTGGTGCTCCCTCCACCGGGACCTCCAGGACCACATTCATGTGTGGGACCGGGAGGCCTCGGCCGCTGGGCGTCGTCAGGGCACCGCCGTGATATGGATGTCAGGCAACGACATCTACAATAAGTTCTCGGGGCTGTCCAGCTACTCCGACGACAAGCTGGCCACACTGGCGGATCTCGCCCGGGAGGTCACCGAGACTCTCCTGGGCATCGCGGAGAAGGTGGTCGTGCTGGGGCCGCTTCCGCGTCCCAGCGGCGAGGTGAGCGGCGCACGGTGGGAGCACACCTCCGCCTTCCACCTGGAGCGCCGCCTCCTGCACCAACTCCCGAAGAAGGCATACTTCGTGCCGCTGGGGCGCCAGCTCGCGAAGATGTGGAAGGGGCGCCACTCGTGTTTCGACGGGTGTGCCCACTGGTACGCCCCGGACGGCGTCCACATGTCTGCCGAGGGGTACGCCAGGCTGGCGGACGCGGTCCCCGTCTGGCTGACGTTGGGCGCAGCTGCTGAGCTGTGATGTCGCCGCGATGTCACGAGTGATGCGCGAGTGCGAAAATAGTGATGCGATGCAGAAGTGTTTTTTTGTTTAACGTTGTCAGTGATTTGCCCATGCATTTAAAATGTGCCGTAGCACCGCACATTTTGGTGGGGAGTTATGTTAAGTTTGCATACATATTCGTGTTACGTGACCGGTAGCCGCGTGTGCCGCCGCCCCGGCCGGCGAGCCGTGCGGGACAGCCTATCTGCGGGCGCGGGGCTGGCGCGGCGCCGTGTTGCGCGCTGATTGGCGGCCGGCCGGCCGGGCGCCTATGACGTGATCCGCAGTGACCTCGGGTCTGCACTGGAGGAGCGGGTCACTCGGGACTCAGCCGCTGTCTGGACCGGGTCGGTCGCAAGTTGTTACAGATTAGAGATTTGCCTTGTCTGGCTTCTCCATCTGGAACACTTGTGGCCACTGAGTGACGCACCAGACCAAACTTGAAGGAAACTGACTTGTTGGTCTTTTCCGGAAAGAGGTGCTCACCAGAGGAATTAACGAACTTAACCTTTTTTGACGCCCAAATTCAGATCGGGGAGCATTGTTGATTCAGACCACGAATGCGCATATGTCCATGCCATTTGCGCTGCATCAACGGTGCACCCACTCCCGATTTATACGTATATATTGAGCTGTGCACTCGTCACGTTTCAGGGCGGAGTTTGAAGGGGGTATAACCTGAGCGTCTCTCGGGATTACTCGACATTGGATTTCTGTTAATCGACGATTTATGTAAACTCGCTGCATAGCTGATTGTTTCAGCTGCTCCGCCGAGCTGTTTGGTTGCCGAGTTGTGCGAACACAATACAGCCCTGACCTGACAAAATACTTGTACTTTTCTACCGGCGCAACTGAACGGAAGGTGAGGCAAAGCTAAGGTGAAGGTGAGGCAAAGCTAAGGAATGCGTCTGTGAACGGCAGACCGCTTGAGACCCAAACTGACAGTCCCTCTTTCTCTCTCCCCGCCAGATGTGCCTGTTACCCGAGGCCGGCATGACCTCCCTGTTTGTGATCAGCCCCGGCGTGGAAGAGGGAGGGAGGGGGAGGCCGCGTCGTGCTAAGGAAATCTGGATGTGGCAATGTTGGTTGCTGAGTTTGGCAAAAAGTAACACGTTACATGTAGATCTTTATTTGGCGACGTTGTCCTGCGGGTCTCAGTTTATGACGTCATATGAAATTCCCTGCTGCACACCATGATTGAGAAGCTCATAGAGCTTCAATACAAGGACGGTCTGAATATGGGAGATTTAAAAAAAAAACTCAAAAATGTGCATGGACAGAGCGCAACAGCTTGTTTCTGCAGAGCTCCAGGAGCTGGGTCAGGTCCAAACCTTTGCTTACGAACTTTTTCCATTATGAACCTTATGTTTACAAACTTTTGTCCGGTTACCGTTACCCTTCCGAACGGAGAGAGAGATAGAGAGAAACCGTGAACAGTAACGACTTTTTGAATACGAACTTTATCCGATACGAACCTATTGTCCTTATGGCAGGCAACCCGTTACTCTTTACGGTGTCTCTCTATCTCCGTTCGGAAGGGTAACGGTAACCGGACAAAAGTGCGTAAAAATAAGGTTCGTAACGGAAAAAGTTCGTAAGCAAAGGTTCGGAACCTTATCCGATACGAACCTATGCATACGAACCGTTGCTTACGAACTTTTTCCATTACGAACTTTTTCCTTTACAAACTTCAGCATACGAACCTTTTGCATACGAACTTTATCCGTTACGAACTTTTTGAATACGAACTTTATCCGATACGAACCTTTGCATACGAACCTTTGCTTACGAACTTTTTTCGTTACGAACCTTATGTTTACGAACTTGTGTCTGATTACCGCTAAAAATGGTTTGCCCCCCCCCCTCCAAAAAAAAACGGTCACCTGGATCTCCCCTTGTTGAGTATAATTAACCTGGTGGGAAATTAAAAGCATATAACTACAACTTGAATGTCCCACCTGTATATTATATTTTATATAGTATTATTATATTCAAACATTAGTGTGTTGTGCAGTTATCATTGGGACTATTGCTTATTAATTAATGTTAGCATTATCATCTAACTGTGAATTTCCATTTTACAGGTGCACAGGAATGGGTCATGTGTGTGCTGTGGCAACATGCAAGACATGGTGTGGAGAGAGCTGTCGCTGCCTGGTGTGAGAGCCGTCGCTGGGTGCGGGCGAGCTGTCACTAGGCGCGGGCGAGCAGCCGCTGCCTGGTGCGAGTGCTGTCGCTGGGTGCGGGCGAACCGTCGCTAGGTGCGGGCGAGCCGTCGCTGACTGGTGTGAGAGCCAACGCTGGGTGCGGGCGAGCCGTCGCTGGGTGCGGGCGAGCAGCCGCTGCCTGATGTGAGTGCCGTCGCTGGGTGCGGGTGAGCCGTCTCTAGGTGCGGGCGAGCAGCCGCTGCCTGGTGTGAGAGCCAACGCTGGGTGCGGGCGAGCCGTCGCTGGGTGCGGGCGAGCAGCCGCTGCCTGGTGGGAGAGCCGTCGCTGGGTGCGGGTGAGCCGTCTCTAGGTGCGGGCGAGCAGCCGCTGCCTGGTGTGAGAGCCGTCGCTGGGTGCGGGCGAGCAGCCGCTGCCTGGTGTGAGAGCCGTCGCTGGGTGCGGGTGAGCAGCCGCTGCCTGGTGTTAGAGCCGTCGCTGGGTGCGGGCGAGCAGCGGCGGAAGACCCTGTCCAGGAGCGCTGCAGCTCGGGACGCTCTAGAACTGTTGCCAGGGGGTCGATTCCTCGTCCAGGTCCGGTGCCATCTTCGGCGCCGGTATTGTCACGCGTCATCGTCGGAATGGGATTCCGACGGACCTGTGACCTATCCGGGACCACAAACCTTGGGCTCCGCCGGAACAAACTTTCTGAAGTTAACACCGGCCGGCACCGATGACGGGCTACGCGGATGTCCCTGCCTATATATCGACTGCGGGCGCACGGGGATCTCTAGAGATCTCCCCGTCTAACCGGGGAGGTGGTGGGCCCGGACAGAGGACACAGGTCCGGCGGAGCCCCGATACGGCCCAGACATTAGGTAGAGGGGCCTCTCCCGGGCAGAGGGTAAGACGGGCAGTAAAGCGTCGTCGGTGTTACATACAAGTTCTATGGATACGCTAAGTCCCTTTCAAGTAAGGACGGAACAGATTGCGTTAAATACATATTCTGGGCGGCCAACGCAGCAATGCTGTCGTTCCGCGGAGTGTTAATATGATTTACTGACGAACATTGATCCTACCTGGGAGTCACTCATCCAGCTGGCATCCGGCACTACTGGGAGGGAATTTGGGGCTGCACAATCACTATGGGGCGTATGAAAGCAGAATGTCTACCTGAGAGAGTGGCAGTGAGGATGACAAAGGATAATTATTAGGTTAAAACCCAGTAGGAGTGGTGCACTCAGCCTAGACAGCCGTATGGATCATTACTCGAAGGCAAGCAAAACTTAGCAACGCTGGTGTACGACAAATGGGCGATTTCGTTTTGGAGTTACGCAGGTGTTCTAGGGGGATGGATAACGGAACGGATGACCTAACTTACGACCCGACTTCAGATTTTAAAGAAATATCTGAATCACGAAGTTGGCAATGGTCGCCAGGGCGTCACACCCGACGCTAATCCTACACACTTCCCCGTTGTACCGTCCTCACCCTCATGGGCGAGACCCTGCCTCCCGTCCTCGAGCAGTGAAGTGGCATGTGGTTTAACTAGCCTATACGATGGGCCATGATGATCAGCCTCTCAAATTCAAAGCACCTACTACCATCAGATGTTTTGTACGCAAAGGGAAGACCTCTCACCACTGTCTACCGTCTTCTTGATCTTTACCATATCTACCGTGTTGTTTGTTACACACTCACGCAGCCGCAGGACTCTTCAAGGCTCAGATGATCAGTACCTGCCTCCTACTCAGTTTCTCCCGCTGACTGTGAGACTTCCAGCTGGTCTACTCCCACACTTCAACAACCCGCTGCCCCCCCCCCCCGCTTTCCCCCACGCTACACATACTCCCTGTGGGCTTCACAGAACACCGTTTGCATTAAACATGCAATGTATAATCAATACATAAGAAAGTGTGATCATGGTAATGTAGTTGCTTTCGGCTTAGGTACGAAGCAATTGCTAATGTGTGTGATTGGGGTTTTTGGGGGGCGCTTCAGCGCGTTGAGGCTATCAAGCGCCCATCCAGTCTACGCTACTTCAGCGCAGTCAGACGTGGGGGTTGTACACAATGTTAAAACGGATCTTCTGTAGGTAAGAGAGAACTTGCTTGATGCTGACTTCTGCACTGTCCCCTAGCACGTCGTCGAGCGATGCATTAGGGAAAAAACGTGATTTTATAAGTCTCAACTGTTGGCAGATATCGTTGGGAGATAACACGTGTTTCACGCTCAGTGGAGCGTTGCAGTAGCCGCATACCGGCGGCTCCGAGCTGGTCAGGTGGTAACTGTGAGTAGCGTAACAGTGGCCGATGCGGAGTCTAGCTAGCGCCACTTCCTCCATTCTGCTTCGCCTGCTGCTCGACTCCCACCTTCCGATATTCGGGCGTAGGCGTCTAAGAGCGCAGTCTGTCTCGTTATGCCACCTATCTTGCCATTCAGCGAGTACGATGTGGTTTATAGCTGGCTTCAGATCGTCGGCCTCCATCTTCAGCGAACGAATACGCGAGGAGCGCGAGGCAGCTTTGGCAGCTTCGTCGGCTCTCTCGTTGCCCTCAACGCCCACGTGACTAGGCACCCATAACAATTTCACTTCTCCACCATCCGAGTGGATGCTAGTCAGCAGTTCTAAAATTTGTGTGACTAGCGATGAGGAGATCAACTGGTTACGGAGTGCCATCACTGAGCTGGCTGAGTCAGTAACTATAAGACAAAAGTTGTGACTATGACGGCGAATGTGCTTTAAAACCTGGTAGATAGCGTACAGTTCAGAGGTAAATACTGACGCTGCGTCGGGTAGCTTAAAACGTCTACTGGTCGTCCCGCTGACGAAAGCGCAGCCCACGCCCTCAGCGCCCTTCGATCCGTCAGTAAAATATCTCCGGAACCCACCATATGAGTCAAGCTTTTCCAGCGCACACTGCTTCAGTTCGTTCGGCATAGTGGTCGACTTTGGGTGTTGCAAGAGGCTAAGGTCACAGCAAAGCCCTGTTAGGCGCCATGGCTCTACACGACAGGTGCGTCGTGTGGCCAAGCTATCGAGGTCAATGCCAGTGTTCTGCATCCAGCTGTGCGCGCGAGAACACAGGGCTAGGGAGGAGCTCTGACGAGTTGTTGAGAACAGATGGACCAGTGAATGGTCGAAGATCCAGTCATACGTGGGGTGGTCTGGGTCCTGCTTGATTTTACATACGTAAATGAGGGCGAGGCGCTTCCGTCTCAGATCTAGTGGAGTTTCCTCTGCATCCACAAGAAGGCTGGCTCTGCGTGAGGTCCGGAAAGCGCCAGTGGCTAGTCGCACACACGCATGGTGTACGCTGTCGAGGGATTGCTTCTTGCTGTTCAGCGCTCCGTCGTACACAACGGATGCGTAGTCTAACACGGATCTGACTAGAGCATGATAGTCGTAAAAGCGTGGTCCTGTCAGCACCGTAAGACATGCGGGAAGTTACCTTCAGAATGTTCATACGCTGTGTGCATTTGTCCTTCAGTTACGCGATATGGGGAACGTATGACAAGCGTCTGTCAAAGGTGACCCCAAGGAACTTCGCCTGATCCTTCACGGGGATACGTTGTCCGTAGAGGCGCAGAACAATGTCCGGACAATATCGCGTACGACGGCAGAAGTGAAGACACACAGACTTCCCCGTCGAGAACTTGAAGCCATTTAAAAGACTCCACCTGGCCAGACCGTCGATGCATATCTGCAGCTGCCTCTGAGCCGACACGGAAGTGGACGTCGACACCCAAATGGCGAAATCATCGACAAAAAGCGAGCGGTGGACTGTTGGTGGAAGAGAGTTGCAAATATCATTGATAAGAACTCCGAACATAGTCACACTTAAAACACTCCCCTGTGGAACTCCACTTTCCTGTGTAAAACTGTCGGATAACGACGTGCTCACTCGAAAAGTACGTTCTTTGATGAAATTTGCAACTAAATGTCCCATGTGACCTCGGACTCCGGCGCCACGTGGCTTACGTAGAACCGCATGGCGCCATGCGGTATCATAAGCCTTTTCAATGTCAAATAGCACGGCAAATGTGTGCTGCTTGCACGCGAATGACCGGCGAACCGCCGTGTCCATGGATACCAAGTGGTCTGTGGTGCATCTGTTCTTCCTAAATCCGCACTGGGCGCTGGAGAAGAAACCGATGCTCTCTAGGTACCACACCAACCTACGGTTTACTATGGTTTCCAAAAGCTTACATAGGCATGAGGTGGGTGCAATGGGTCTATAATGTAAAGGATCACCTCCGTCTTTGCCTTGTTTTAAAATTGGCACGACAATTGCCTCTCTCCATTTAGACGGGAACTCGTGAGAGGTCCAGACGTGGTTATAACACGCCAGCAAGGCGTGAAGTGATCGTGTGCTGAGCTTCTGGAGCATGTCATTAGGTATCAAATCAGGTCCTGCAGCTGTGCTCCGCAGACGTCCTATGGCCCTTTCAAGCTCGTCAAAAGTAAGAAGGTCATTAAAAGCCGGCGAGTCCGAGCATGAAAAGTCGATGGGTGATAACTCGCTCGCTCGCTTATGCCGGATGAAAGTCGGGTGAGTGGTGCCGAGCTTCCAGCGTTCGGCCCACTTCTCTCCTATGACGTTGGCTACTTCCAAGGGGTTGGAAATAGTGATGCTATTCGGCAGAAGGAGAATTGGTGATTGTAATGGGGTGCTGCGACCAGAAATCCGATGCACGCGCCGCCAGACAGAGCCCAGGGGGTGAACCGATTAATTGTGCTGATGTAAGTAGTCCAGGAAATGCGCTTGGCTTCTCGGACTGTTCTTCGCGCGAAAGCTCTCGCTTTGCGGAAGTGTATCAGGTTCTGGGTTGTGGGGTGTCGTTGGAATGTTCTAAAATGACGTCGTCTTTCCCGGATCGCAAGGCGACATTCCTCGGACCACCATGGAACCGGGATGCGCTTCGGGAGGGGCGATGTCTTTGGGATGGACTTGGTTGCCGATACTATTATATAGCATTTGCTATAGCAATTGCTAAGGTAGTATGGTCAATGAACGCACAAAAGGGGAATTAAAGTACTGCATGCTACTTCATTGTACATATGTATCAGTATGAAGTAATCATAACTGCTAAGTGGTTTGCCGTGGTCGCTGGCACCTTGACGCTTGGGCATACCAAGCGTACCCCATGTAGTCTTGTCATCCCCAACATCCCATAATTTAAATGTGATGTATTATTGTACACATCGTAGTTAATTCCAAAATCATTTTCTCTAGCACGGCTACACAGATGACTGGAAAAGACGTGGTGTCACCAACAGGGCCCAGACTCGGAATCTCAAACCGCAAGCTGCATGCTGCGATGGATAACATCAAAACCATCAGTGACCTCTTGCCAGCTCTCTCAAGACTCAAACACGAGAGCGGTGCCCTCCTGGTGACTGCGACTGCCCAAGATCTGTTCAGACGTCTGATCTCGCCAACTGTCGTAGTCACCTTGGACCATGGGCGACGAAAGCAAGGGGGGGGGGGGGCGTCTCCCGGTTAAAAAATAAGGGGGCGTACCCCCAAGAAAGCAGACTTGCGTGATTTTGTTTTGGCTCAATTCGTTCCCAAGGATATTTAACTTATTTATTCTTAGCTCAAATTGCATGTCATTTGTAACCCTATATCGTTGTGTTCTTTCTACTTAAAGATATAGGTGCTTTAAATAAGTACCTACATCTTTAAGTACAAAGAACACAACGATGTAGATCTGTGGCCCCGGCTGACCTGTTTGAGCGGGGTGCGGCTGGAGTCACTCGGCGGTGACATGTTCACCCGGCCGGTGACGCCGCTGCTGGACCTGCTCACCGAGTCAGACCTGCAGTACCTGCTGGGTGACCGGGTCGCGGTAGACGCCTGGTGTCGTCAGCCGCGGCTTCTTGAGTGCCGGTCCCCGGCGGAGCGGCCGGCCGGCCTGACCGCCGGGCTGGACACGGAGCGGGGCTGGGTAGAGCTGCTGATGCGGGCCAGCAGCGAGGCCGTGACGGCCAGGAAGGATCGGTGGCGAGAGAGAGAGAGAGGACCAGAAGAAGGTAGAGCAGTGGAGAGATAACTTCTCACCACTGCCCATCTACCAGCAACGCCGGGATTGGTTAGAGGATGACCTCAGCTGCGATCTGGAGGTGCAGCTCCGCAGTGATCTGACAGAGATGGACGGCCCGACGGCCACCACCACGGCCCGCTTCTGGCGGAGGCGTCTGCAGCACCTGCTGTCTGGCGACCGCCTGCGATCCAAATGCACGGCCGTCACCACCCGGTGGACCGACAGATGGCAGCTTTGCAGACAATAAAATGATGATATGACAGCTAAAAGTTGGTACACAAGATTGGGTTCTGCTATGATTGAATGTCACGTTCATCCATTCATTCGCCATTCATTCCAAGGCCCTAGATACAATTCAGCCAAGGCAGCGAATAACGTGACGTCATGGGTACATCCATCAATATGCTGTGTTCAATCAGCAATCAGTTTTAGACTTTTACCCGTCTTGTACGTAAGTTTCGCCAAAAGTTTGCTCGAGTGAAGATGACGGTCACCATAAGTACCGTAAGTTTCGCACCAAAAGTTTGCTCGAGTGAAGATGACGGGGGCAGTGGGGAGCTAGATGATCTTGTAAAACTTTTGGTGACTAAAGAGACAATAATTAAACGAATTATAAATCGCGTAGACCTTTTACCAACGTGGCGAAACAGAGAGTAAACATCGCTCACGTGGGCGAGGTGATTCATCTATGGTGTGTGTATATACACACGCGTTAGCCGCAGTTTCCAGTCGGTGCCAGTCGCGCAGAGGAGGACCATGGCGAAGTTTTTCTCGTGGTGTATCTGTAGCTTGCTAATCAGACTAATTTACACAAGTCCAGTGGCATTGCCTATAGTCAATGTCGAAACAACTGTACCACCACCACCAGTCGAAACAAGTGCAAATCCGTCAACAGATTCGGACCTGACTGAAACAACTGTTCCGCCGCCATCGGATGTTGTCACAAGTGCAAATCCGTCAGAACCAACGGATTCGGGCCTGGCTGAAGAAACAACTGTGCCACCGCCGTCCGATGTTGCCACAAGTGCAAATCCGTCAGAACCAACGGATTCGGGCCTGGCTGAAGAAACAACTGTGTCACCGCCGTCGGATATCAGCAGCACTTCTGCCGCCGTGTCTGTACTAGAACAAGCAGTTACAGATAAATCGCGTATTCTCCTAACCTACCCGGAGGATCAACGGTCTGTGGTAAAGTATGGCATTCTCGAAGACTGTCAAGTAACAGCTGACATTGGAGAAGGAGAAGACTCAGTTATCATGATTACGCCGTCTGTGTGCTGTGATGAACCCATCCGGACCGGTATATCCGTTTGGCATCGTGCAGAAGGATCCTGTATCGAATCTGATCTAAGCTGCGACTGGCAACATTACGTCTCTAGTGAGAATCTGACTTCGTTCCGGATCATTTCAGACGGCATTTATCGACCTATAGTGATATGCCGGGACGACTCGAACATTGCGAGCTATAAAGTCTACGTCGGTAAACATTTCACGGTTAGCGATTCGGAAAACGCTCTGACAACTCCGAAACAAGGACCAGAAATTCAAGATGAATACGTGTATTCAGGCCGTTTCAGCACCTGTCAAGTTGACGCTACGTTTGATCAAGTCCTGCATGTGTCTTACAAAGGTGATTGCTGTGATTATTGGGCACAGCTCGGAATCGGTTTGGAGTATGCCGTCGCTAATGACACTGTGCATATCGAAACCCAACGTCAATTTGCCCTAGGTGATCGTGTGGAGTTTGAGCCAGTCATCAGCGGTCAGTACCGCGCATTTCTTGAGTGCACAGGCCGTGTACGCACTGTTAACGAAACGGACGAATTTGTCGCACTTGTAGATCTCCCTCAAAATCATGAGCATAAAATTCGTATGTACAGTGATGTTGTCCAGGTTGTTGGTATTGACATTGATCATTGGTTTGTGCACATCAATGCTAACATATCACGTATGACCAAGACTCTGCGAATCAATGTTGTTGACGATACGCCGGATCCTATGTTTTTCAAAACACTGCATTATAAACTCGAGCGTCAGGCAGAATTGGGCGGTGACATGTACGGATCAATCCATACAAAAGAAGACTCTCGCGAGTATGAAATGCTTGTATTGCCTTTGTCACTGTTTGATGAAATGTCCAATGTTCGCCTGGTGATTTATCCCGAGCACCGTCTGTGTGCAACCACGTATGTGGACTGCTTTGAACAAAGGGTCGTGCTGGATGATCTCTTGAACGATTTCCGGCAGTAATTACCACAGAGAGATATTCACTTTCCTTATCTCACTTGAAATATTTATATATACACTCTACTATATTATAAACCCACATAAATAAATAAATATGATAGGTACTGTTATTACACTGCTAGTGGTGGTAATAGTGCTAGGACTAATGGGCTACCTATACTATCGTAAGTCAAAGACCACCGACGACCGCCACACCACCGACGGCTGCCACTGAGGTACCGCTTGCCGGACAGCTTGTCGCAAAGCCCGCTAGCAGTCTGAAAGTGCGTGTGCATACAGGTGACATAAAGGGCGCTGGCTCCGACGCCGATATAACAATCAAGCTGCGCGACACGGCCGGCAACGAGACGAAACCTTTCAAGCTCGACAAACTCAATTTTAATGACTTTGAACAAGGGGCGGTCACCGAGTACGAGCTTCCGCTAAATTTCGCCGCCGGCCTTAATAATGTGCACAGCATTGTATTGAGACGCAACAACTTCACATCGGTCGATACATGGTACGTCGAGAAGGTGGTCGTGATGGAACAACCGGCCGGCGCCACCTGGCTGTTTGAAGTGAATCGCTGGGTGCTTGAAGACACCGACCTAACGGCCGATCGCCAGATGAAATAGAGGTTTTGGGGTTTTATACCACCGCGTTAAAAAATAAGAAGATGACGGGTGGTATTTTGTACGTAAGTTTCACCAAAAGTTTTGCTCGAGTGAAGATGACGGTCGCCATAAGTACCGTAAGTTTCACCAAAAAGGGAAATTACAGCCTCAATATTTAAAGTGTTTCTTATATTTATACGAATCTATGTACATCAATGAAATGAAGATTTTGCACAACGCTTGACCGAATAAAGTCACCGTAAGTTTGCTCGAGTGAAGATGACGGGAGGTATCTTGTACGTAAGTTTCACCAAAAGTTAGATGTAGCTCGAGTGGTACCGTAAGTTTCACCAAAAGTTTTGCTCGAGTGAAGATGACGGGAGGTATCTTGTCTTGTACGTAAGTTTCACCAACAGTTTGCTCGAGTGAAGATGACGGGTGGTATTTTGTACGTAAGTTTGCCCAAAAGTTTTGCTCGAGTTGCTCGAGTGAAGATGACGGGGGTATCTTGTACGTAAGTTTCACCAAAAGTTTTGCTCGAGTGAAGATGACGGTCGCCATAAGTACCGTAAGTTTCACCAAAAATGGAAATTACAGCCTCAATGCGGCGGAAATTACAGTACCGACAGGTATATTAGTGCTTAACAGTAGTGAATATATATATAAAGTTTGCTCGAGTGAAGATGACGGGGGTATTTTGTACCGTAAGTTTCACCAAAAGTTCTGCTCGAGTGAAGATGACGGGAGGTATCTTGTCTTGTACGTAAGTTTCACCAACAGTTTGCTCGAGTGAAGATGACGGGTGGTATTTTGTACGTAAGTTTCACCAAAAGTTTTGCTCGAATGAAGATGACGGTCGCCATAAGTATCGTAAGTTTCACCAAAAATGGAAATTACAGCCTCAATATTTAAAGTGTTTCTTATATTTATACGAATCTATGTACATCAATGAATCTATGTACATCAATGAAATGAAGATTTTGCACAACGCTTGACCGAATAAAGTCACCGTAAGTTTGCTCGAGTGAAGATGACGGGTGGTATTTTGTACGTAAGTTTCACCAAAAGTTTTGCTCGAGTGAAGATGACGGGAGGTATCTTGTCTTGTACGTAAGTTTCACCAACAGTTTGCTCGAGTGAAGATGACGGGTGGTATTTTGTACGTAAGTTTCACCAAAAGTTTTGCTCGAGTGAAGATGACGGTCGCCATAAGTACCGTAAGTTTCACCAAAAATGGAAATTACAGCCTCAATATTTAAAGTGTTTCTTATATTTATACGAATCTATGTACATCAATGAATCTATGTACATCAATGAAATGAAGATTTTGCACAACGCTTGACCGAATAAAGTCACCGTAAGTTTGCTCGAGTGAAGATGACGGGAGGTATCTTGTACGTAAGTTTCACCAAAAGTTTTGCTCGAGTGAAGATGACGGGTGGTATTTTGTACGTAAGTTTGCCCAAAAGTTTTGCTCGAGTTGCTCGAGCGAAGATGACGGGGGTATCTTGTACGTAAGTTTCACCAACAGTTTGCTCGAGTGAAGATGACGGTCGCCATAAGTACCGTAAGTTTCACCAAAAATGGAAATTACAGCCTCAATAATTAAAGTGTTTCTTATATTTATACGAATCTATGTACATCAATGAATCTATGTACATCAATGAAATGAAGATTTTGCACAACGCTTGACCGAATAAAGTCACCGTAAGTTCGCTCGAGTGAAGATGACGGGGGGGTATTTTGTACGTAAGTTTCACCAAGATGACGGTGGTATCTTGTACGTAAGTTTCACCAAAAATGGAAATTACAGCCTTAAAGTGATTCGTATATTTATAAGAATCTATGTACAACAATGAAATGAACATTTTGCACAACGCTTGACCGAATAAAGTCTCCGTAAGTTTGCTCGAGTGAAGATGACGGTCGCCATAAGTACCGTAAGTTTCGCCAAGATGACGGGAGGTATCTTGTACGTAAGTTTCACCAAAAGTTTTGCTCGAGTGAAGATGACGGGGGTAAACGCTTGACCGAATAAAGTCACCGTAAGTTTCACCAAAAGTTTTAGCTCGAGTGAAGATGACGGGGGTAAACGCTTGACCGAATAAAGTCACCGTAAGTTTGCTCGAGTGAAGATGACGGGGGTAAACGCTTGACCGAATAAAGTCACCGTAAGTTCGCTCGAGTGAAGATGACGGGGGTAAACGCTTGACCGAATAAAGTCACCGTAAGTTTCGCCAAAAGTTTTAGCTTCGAGTGAAGATGACGGGGGTAAACGCTTGACCGAATAAAGTCACCGTAAGTTTTAGCTCGAGTGAAGATGACGGGGGTAAACGCTTGACCGAATAAAGTCACCGTAAGTTCGCTCGAGTGAAGATGACGGGGGTAAACGCTTGACCGAATAAAGTCACCGTAAGTTTTAGCTCGAGTGAAGATGACGGGGGTAAACGCTTGACCGAATAAAGTCACCGTAAGTTTTAGCTCGAGTGAAGATGACGGGGGTAAACGCTTGACCGAATAAAGTCACCGTAAGTTTGCTCGAGTGAAGATGACGGGGGTAAACGCTTGACCGAATAAAGTCACCGTAAGTTTGCTCGAGTGAAGATGACGGGGGTAAACGCTTCACCGAATAAAGTCACCGTAAGTTTGCTCGAGTGAAGATGACGGGGGTAAACGCTTGACCGAATAAAGTCACCGTAAGTTTGCTCGAGTGAAGATGACGGGGGTAAACGCTTGACCGAATAAAGTCACCGTAAGTTTGCTCGAGTGAAGATGACGGGGGTAAACGCTTGACCGAATAAAGTCACCGTAAGTTAGCTCGAGTGAAGATGACGGGGGTAAACGCTTGACCGAATAAAGTCACCGTAAGTTCGCTCGAGTGAAGATGACGGGGGTAAACGCTTGACCGAATAAAGTCACCGTAAGTTTGCTCGAGTGAAGATGACGGGGGTAAACGCTTGACCGAATAAAGTCACCGTAAGTTAGCTCGAGTGAAGATGACGGGGGTAAACGCTTGACCGAATAAAGTCACCGTAAGTTTTAGCTCGAGTGAAGATGACGGGGGTAAACGCTTGTAGCGGCGGCGGAAATTAGTCAGCAAAAGTTTCACCAAAAGTTACCTACAAGATGACAGTGTGTGTGTGTGTGTGTGTGTGTTACGTGTTGCACGATCACCAGAGGTTTACGGCCCATTTGAGAATTTATTAATTCAACATATAAGAAATGTTGTTATTAGTTGCTACGCGAACGGAGCCGAATTCTAGGGTGGCGCCGGTAACTATCACAGGAAAGGCTCCGTCTCTAATTCAAGATCTTGAAGAATACATCAGCGGTCCAGATCCTATATCATCTGAAGATTCATACTTTTTGTTTGATGACGGCTGGACGCATACCTATTATGTGCCCCTCCAACTGCACCATCTCACCGCCACCGTTTCCGTCGTCGAAACATCTCTCGTACTCGTGGAGCTAAAGCAGCTCATTATTAATCGACTCGCAATGAATTATAGACATGAATTAAAGTATTCGTTTTTGAATCATTACGGCAGTTTAGTGATGGCACGCTATTTTAGGCCCCGCGAACATCCGGCAGCGGTCCAGATAATGGCGGAAATTGAAACAGTGATATCAACCGATGCGAGTAGTGAAATCGCTACAGAAATGACCGCCGACACGTATCACATGTACATGATGTGTCTTCGTAATAATGTATTGTCACGGAAAAAATCCTCTTGATTGGATTGACAGTATAACTACTGTCGATGTTGGTGACGAAATATTGGAAGGCAGTATTTCGTATCAGTATATACTGGGACCGCAACAGATAAAAGAACTCACTCTCGGCAACACACATAATACTAATATTGATACCTTTTTCTTACGATTGGCGCTGAATGAGAACGATCCAGACGACGTGCTTGATAAGTTGCGTCGTGTGTTGCGCCCGTTAATCACAAACGTTATGTTATGATTTGTAGTCGCCGGCCGGCCTGCGATGCCTGACGCCTGGCGGCGCGGCCGCGCACTATGCGGGCGGCGGCCGATGCGAGCGGGAGCGACCCGGGCCAGGTCAGTCTGGCGGAGGCGCCGGACGCGGACGGGCTCAGGTTGGGCTGCGTGTGTGTGGCAGTTTGTAGTGGTCGGCGGGTTCCAGAATAAATCGAAGAGATCTCCAACATTGGCGCGGTCGGTAGGACTGCAGGTTCTGCCCACTGGAGAGAGAATCTTCGATTTACGGGTAAGTTGGAGTGGCCACGGTCAAGATTGTTTTGTATCGTATTAAATAAGTAGAGGAATTCGTATAGTCTTTAATTGTGCCCATATAGGCTTGAGTGATCATGGATCCTAAGCTTATATTTTTAGCTAAAGCTAAGCCTTTTGCGGGTGCTAAAGAACAGGACTGGCGCCGTTGGCTCGCGAGGTTTGAAGCACAAACGGCTACTTTGACTGCGGCGGAACGCCTGCAGTGTCTGCCGGTGCTATTAGAGGAAGGGGCTCTTGATCTATTTGCGTCACTGTCGTCTGTAGTACAGACTGACTACGCGCGAGTTGTCGAGGCCCTGACGACGCGTTACGGCTCCGAGGCTGGGCCGTTACAGGCGCAAGCGGAACTAGCGGCCGCTAGGCAGATGCCCGGGGAGGCGGTAGCCGACTTTGCAGATCGGATCCGTCAATTGGGCCGTGCTGCATATCCAGACGCGAGGGAGGGCGATGCTTCGGTTGACTTCAATCTGACCAGCCGCTTTTTGTGCGGATTGCACGACGAGCGGCTGCAAAGTCAACTTTGCTGTAAAGACCCCAAAACGCTGGTAGCTACCGTTAAGGCGGCCCGGGAGCTGCAAACGCGGTATGACGAGTTGCGTGCGGTGCGTCGGTCAGCGGCGCCGCCGCCGGCTGGGGACCCACGGGACATGGTGACGGCCCTCCCGGCTGTGGCGGCGTTGGCTGATCAGGCCGGCGCTGGTGCCGGAGAGTCGCCCGCTGCGGGGCGTCGCATCGTTGGTGACGAGACAGACCGTATGCGAGCTTTGGAACACAATGTGGCAGCAATGCAGCAAATGTTGCATGATCTGACGATATCCAGCCCGCGGGCTTATCAATCAGAGGAGGGGCTAGCGTGTCCACTCCCTCAGGGGTCGGTCGAGTGATCAGCCGTTCCAGCGGTCGGGTCAAACCAAACCACGGTGCGCTGTTACGGCTGTGGACAGATCGGACATATGCGGCGTGGCTGTCCGCGGTCGATGGCTGCGGGCGGAGGGCACCAGCCCGATGCTAATAGGAGTAGGTGTTTTGGGTGTGGTCAACATGGGCACATGGTACGCCACTGCCCGCTCAGGTCGCCAGTCGTCCACTCAGGTCGCCAGTCGTCCACGCAGCAGACACATCCATTCTGCCTTGGCTGTGGCCAAAACGGGCACTGGCTGGCGGACTGCCGCCTGCTCCCTCGAACGGCGACGCGACAGCCGTCGGACGTCGGGTCTACTCGTGGGCTCGATCATGGCACGCAACAGCACTTTCCGGAAAACTAGTGGTGGCCGATGCGGAGGGACACGCGTCGGCCCGGTGTACATCGGAGTCCCTGGTAACAGCGTCCGTGATCGAGGTGCAGGTGGGGGGCCGGCGTGTCTGGGCCCTGGTTGACTCTGGGGCTGACTTCACTATGATTAGTGAGAGTTTGCAGCCGCATGTCCAGCAGGAGCTAGGATGTCGACTGACCCCGCCGTCCCAGGCGGCGAGGGGGGCTGGCGGTGAACCGCTCCGCATCTCTGGGGTCATTCATGATCTACCGATACACATTCAGAACCAGCCGTTTGAATGCTCAAGCGCAGCTGTGGTCAGCGGTCTGGTGTATGAACTGGTGCTGGGACGCGACTTCTGTTGTAAATACGGCACTGTCATCGATGACCGGGAGGGGGTTCTGAGGCTAGCCGGTATGTCCATCCGCCTGCCTCCGTACAGAGACATTCAGCCACGTCGTGCCCGAGTGCTATTGGCGGCTACGGCTGTGGTTCCGCCTCGGTCCGTCATTGTAGTCAGGGCTAAGGTGGTGACTATTGACAGGGGGATGTGTGACTGGCGCGCTCTTCAGGGGGTGGTCGAACCCAGCCTCACTGCGCAGAGGGAGGAGCTCCTGATTCCGAGGGAGGTGGTGACTGTTAACGACGACAGTACCATCCCAATTCAGCTGACTAACGTCGGTGCTCATGAAACTAGACTACTGAAAGGTAGCGACATCGGCACTCTGTACTCAATTATCCCAGGAGTCGATAACGAGTTCGACCTAGGTGGTGATGATGGCCCGCAGCGCGCCAGCACCGTCATCAGTGGTGGTTTACCACGAGACGATGCAGGCAGTCAGTGCGATGACCCATCAGCGCCATGTGCAGCGGTCGACGTGGGCGACTCGGACATGTCCGATGATGGAAAAGCCCGGCTGAGGAAGCTCGTGTCCGACTATAAGGATATATTTAGTCAACACTCAGGAGACATCGGGCGCACACATTTGGCAGAACATAAGATCGACACTGGAGATGCCGCACCGATCCGGCAACCCCCTCGGAGGATACCAGCTTCCGTACGTGACCAAGTGGAGCAACAAAAGGAGCAAATGCTGCGAGACGGGATCATAGAGGTAAGTGACAGTCCGTGGTGTTCCCCTGTCGTGCTAGTTCGCAAGAAGGATGGGTCCTTCCGCTTTTGTGTGGACATGAGGGCAATCAATGGGGTAACTAAAGGGCTAGCACACCCTCTCCCACGGATCGACGACACGCTGGACTCCCTGGCCGGAGCGCGGTGGTACACCACTCTTGATATGGCAACCGGGTATTGGCAGGTCGGCCTCAACTCTGATGACCGGGAGAAAACGGCGTTCACAACAGGTAAAGGTCTGCATCAATTTCGTGTGATGCCCATGGGCCTGAAAAACGCCAGTGGGACATTTCAGCGCCTTATGGAGCTGGTCCTGGCCGGCCTGGATTCAAAGACCTGCCTGGTTTACCTGGATGACGTAATATTATTTAATAGCACTGAGAACGAGCATCTGGAGACACTGCGGGCCGTCTTCGAGCGCATCCGGGGCACTGGCCTGAAGCTGAAGCCCCAAAAGTGCCATCTGGCCAAGAAAGAGGTCGTCTTTCTCGGCCATCTGGTATCGGCAGAAGGTGTCCGCCCGGAGCCTCGGAACGTGGAAAAGGTTCTCACCTGGCCAGCACCAACCACCGATGACGAAATGCACAGCTTCTTGGGTCTGTGTGGGTACTACGCTAAGTTTATCGAGAACTACGCTGAGGTTAGCCGACCGTTACGCGTGGCTGCGCTGTCCCCGGGGCGAATCGATTGGACGGCTGAGATGCAGCAAGCCTTCAACAGGCTAAAGCACATCCTGTCATCACCCCCAATTTTGTCGTTGCCGACATTCAAGGGAAAGTTCATTCTCTATACCGACGCTTGCAACAGTTCGGTGGGATCGGTCCTGACGGAGCAGGTCGGCCAGAGTGAGCGGGTCATCGCGTACGACAGCAAGGTGCTCACGAAGCCCCAGACGAAGTGGCCGACATACGACAAAGAGTTGTGGGCCATCGTCCATGCAATCCGGCGTTTCCGGCAATACACCACTGGGACCAAATTCCGGGTCGTCACGGACCACAAACCTCTCGCGAATATCCCTCAGTCAATCGCGGTGGAACGTGACGGGACCGGCCGTCGAGGGAGGTGGGCCATTGAACTGAGTTCATTTGACTTTGACGTAGTCATAAAACCGGGGAAAGATCACGGTAACGCTGACGCTCTCTCGAGACGTCCACAACAGCCTGTGGCAACGCCACCTGGTAGTCAGGATGAGGGCGGAACGCCCTGTCCAGACGGGGTATCCGGTGCGGCTTCGCTCGGGACGGGGATCACGGGGGGAAAAACGGATGTGAGGCAACTCCCGCCTCGCGTTGCGACGTGGTGCTCGACAGCCAGGACACGAGCGGGCCGCTCGATCCAGGCAGGGCATCCAATGGCGCAATACAGGCGGCGGTGGGTTCGGCTGAGCGAGGTGATAGAGGTGACATCCCTCTCACAGAGTCGCACTTGGACTCGGAGCCAGACCTCCGTCATGCACAGGAGAGTGACAACATGCTCCAGAAGATACGGACCTGTCTGGAGAGACGTGAGATACCTGACCCCGCCGGAGTGGGGGAATGGGGTAAGGTGTTCCAGTCGCGGTGGACAAGCCTGAAGGTTGTCAACGGCATCGTTGGGATCATGTCAGGGGACGGGTTCAGAGCGGCGGTCCCCAGGAAACTGAGACAAGACATCCTGTCTATGGCGCATGATCACCCAACCAGCGGACACCTGGGACGGCAACGGACCTCTCTCCGCATCCGACAGCGGTTCATCTGGCCCGGAATGTACGGGGATGTTCGCGCGCTCTGCGATAGTTGTACTCTATGCCAGAGAAGACGGCGCCCCGCCCCAGCCAAACGCGCCCCAATGGTAACAGAAGCGACCTCCAGGCCTTTCGAGAGAATAGCGTTGGACATCACCGAAATGCCGTTATCCATCCGGGGAAACAAGTGCGCTTTAGTCATCATGGACTACTTCTCCAAGTACGTTCGTATCTACCCCATGACTGACCAAAAAACAGAGACCGTCCTGGAGGCCCTCCTCGACTGGGTGTATGATTTCGGGGTACCGGAGCGACTTCACTCCGATCAAGGTCGCCAATTCGAGTCTCGGATGTTCCAAGAGATGTGCGACAAACTCGGAATCAAGACACGGACCACCCCGTATCATCCGGAGAGTGACGGGATGGTCGAAAGATTTAACCGAACGTTGAAAGATATGATCAGCAAGTATATCGATAAAGACGGACTGCATTGGGACAACGACGTGAAAGCGTATGCGATGGCTTATAACTCGTCAGTCCACAGCACGACGGGCTACACGCCTTACTTCCTGGTGCACGGGGCTGAGCCACGAACGCCACTCCACGCGTCATATAGCCTCCCTCCTGAGGTGGTGCCGGTGCGAAGTTACCTGGAAGACAGGCTTCGCGTAATTCAGGCGGCATACGAGCGCGTGCGTCTCAACTCCGTACAAGCGTCCCAGAAGGCCGCTCAGAAGTACAATGAGAGGCAGCACGCACATGACTATCGAGTCGGTGACAAAGTGTGGGTACGGGATTTCCGGGCTGAAGTGGGCGGAAAGCCTAAATTGGGTCTGCCTTATAAGGGTCCCTGTACCATTGTCGGGAAAGTTGGTAAGCCAGGCAGCGAGGTCGCATTCAAAATCCGTACAGCTGACGGAAAAGTCAGAGTTCTCCATCACAACCATTTGAAGCCGTTTATAAGTGGTGAGGGACGGCCAAGCAGCGCCGCTGGGGACGAGGGTCAGAATCAGGGCGACAGAGCAGGACAGCAACCACCATTGAAGGCTAACGATGAGGAAGATGTCAGCCAGGCTGACGTCGGGGGTGGGGAGGTGTCCCTGGACCCCATGTTGCTGTTGTGCTGGCCCTCGGCCAGAGTGGGGGGAAACGCGGAGGTGGGCGTGGAACAGGGACCAGTCTATGGTCCCCCAGCTCCGTATTTTACTCGATCGGGTCGTATGTCGCGGCCGGTGATCCGTTATGAGGCGGGATCCTCTGTGTAAGTGACGACGTAAAAAACGGATTAACGAACCTCTGTTCCAGAGTCAATAGTAAGACCCATCATGGCCGACTTGGGCACAGACGTTGACCTACTGGCTGAGCTCTTGGAGGACCACGACGATGATCTCCTGAGGGACCTGCTGGGTGCGACCGAGTGCGAGGCAGTCTTACGCTCGGTCCAATCAGATCACCCGTCAGAGCCCGTGACGCCGCCCCCTAAGCGGGTCGCCCGGGAATGGAAGGCCCTCGCCGAAATGGAAGGCCCTCAACAGGCTAGGTCGCCGAACCTGCTGCCGGGTGGGAGCGGCCGTGGTTCCGAGCTCGGTGCGTCCGGGCGGTTCAGTCCGGTGGAGGGCAGAGGCGGCACGCCACGCCCGACATCGGCGGAGGGCCCGACGTGGACACCGTGTCTTGGTACCCCGCGTCCCTCCGGCCTAATAATCGGTGACTCCCTGGTGCGGCACGCCCAGTTTATCGACGAGGCGCAAGGGTGGCAAGTGGACACCTGGGTCCCCCCGGGTGAGGTCGGAAAAAACTGGAGGGGCTGCATCAATACCGGGGCGCTCCTCAGCGTCGTCCGTGCCTGGGCCGATTGCACGGACCCAATACCGGCAGGAGTAGCCCTCTGGTTAGGTGGGAACGACGTGTACCCCCGAGGCTCATCTCCCGGCCCGATGACGTCGGACCTCTGGTCGGCGGTGACGGCGACGGTCGAGGAAGTCGCCGCTATCGCACCGGTATGGTGGATCGGACCAACTCCGCGTCCCGCTCGTGACCGGCTGACCGGCGACATCACCTGGGAGGAGACGGAGGCCTTCCGGCTGGAGCGCGACATGGCGCGGTGGGCCCGGGAGAGCGCGGCGCGAGTGACGGTGGTTGCCGTCGGACGCTGCCTGACGGAGCGTGTCCATCTCGGCAGGAGGCGACCGTCTCGATACTCCTTGACGAGCAGCGCAGCATCGGAGTTCTTCGAGGGCGACGGAATCCACCTGTCGGCGGCCGGGTACGCTCGGATGACTCACCGGCTGCCTTCATGGATGGTGTCGCAGAGGACTTCGACATGACGGGCGTACCCGACGACAGGAAAGGCGGTGCGACAATGTGATAGTGTGTGATATCGTGTTATAATGTACCAGAATGCGGCTGTGTTGCGATACGGTTACAATGTGCTGAAACAGCGACTGAGTTATCAACGAAGTGTGGTTTAGCTTTTTTTTGTTGTGATTACACAGTCATCCCTGTTCTCAGGGGGGAGGTATGTTATGATTTGTAGTCGCCGGCCGGCCTGCGATGCCTGACGCCTGGCGGCGCGGCCGCGCACTATGCGGGCGGCGGCCGATGCGAGCGGGAGCGACCCGGGCCAGGTCAGTCTGGCGGAGGCGCCGGACGCGGACGGGCTCAGGTTGGGCTGCGTGTGTGTGGCAGTTTGTAGTGGTCGGCGGGTTCCAGAATAAATCGAAGAGATCTCCAACAGTTACGTCGTGTCAAAACATGGACATGACTTCTGAACGAATTGCCACCACTGCTGCACAATTGTATGCATCATTGTTGAATAATCGAAATAAGCTAATTCACAAAGGTGTGGATTTGGAAAGTGTCAAAATGCCACTAAATATGCCTGATATTAATACATTGTACAGCAATCTATCAGACCACATATCTACCCAAACTCTGGCCGTTAAATCTGTTTTTACACAGCTGGGTAATATGTCAGTTGAACATAATATGAGCACATCGATCAAATCACAATTGGACACATATTTGACCAGCTTCGATGACGTCCGGCGGCGGCCGGACGATTCAATGTATAGCGGCGTAGATAGGACTATAAAGAACATAGCCGATAAGATCCCGTCGGCGGTGGCCGCCGACAATGGCGGCATGGTCCAAATGCCGTGTGCTATTGCTATCGCTGGTCTAGTTAAGCCACTTGTGTCATGCATGACTGGCATAAGGACATATATTCAGCCATTGCTCGATATCCTCGCGGCGAAGAATGCTGACGATTGGAATAGTACATCAAATATAATTGTGATATTGAATGCATATATGACTGCAATTGCACCGCAATTGACTGCACGAACTCCAGTCGTCTGTATGTGAATGTTTCAGTCTGTATCATACAACTGTTACTTGCTAGACTAACGAATGGTCATACCGAAACCGTTTTTCGCCAAATGCTGATATCGAGCGACGACGTAACAGCCAGCAACGTCTGCGTAAAGCTGAAACAGATTATAGACCAAAGGCAATGTACAAAGTTGTATTTGCACAGTATACGTGATAGTGTTGAGCAAAGTTATACACAGGATCTCTATTATATGAGACAGCTATCTATGCTGGTTGCATGTGGCAATGCCCTAAACATTGATTATCACCGTCAAGTATTTGCACTATGCGCACAAGTCGTTATGGGACAAGACCGATATCTGATGGAGAACAATAAATTGTTTGCTGCCATTACCCAGCTACTGACTGCAGATTATACATCCTCGTCATCAAAACGGCCGTTTTATACCAGAGAGTTGCAGCGTCAGCTACTAGAAGGCCAATATCCGTTCAACAAGTATCTTTACAGCAACATATCAGAATCTGACCTATTACAAGAGACTCGTAATAGTTTACAGCTTAAATTGGAACCTTTTCGATCAGCACCCGGCGGCCAGGTAGCGGCAGGGGTGGATGACAGGGAAGCACTGAATGGATTTCTAGTGGACAAGCAGTCAATGACAAGAGTAGATAAATACTTTGCTCTGGTAGATATATTGCGCCAACACAAAGAGGCGGATCCTACTTTTATTCGAACGTTACAGGAAACATGTCTGAACATTGATTGTTATGCTGAGCAAATACGATCAGCACAACATAAACTATATTACGACTATAACTTGACACAAGAGACATACGAGTTGCTCTGCGCACTGGTGCCCACACTCAACGTGTCAACACTACTTGATGACACGACAGCGATTGGCCGTCCAAAAGTGTGTCTGGAACAGCTCCAGAATCAGTCGCGCGGTTCTTTTGATATTTCGGATAATAAACTATACACAATCGGCAGTACCGTAGCGGTCGTTTTAGCTGAACACATGAAAGAAGTTCGAGAACAACAATTGCCACATGCATTATGGACAGAATTAGTCGCCGATACGCTTGATCCTGCACTGGTTGATATGTACATGACAAATACGTGGGCTTCTAAAGCACGTGAATTTTATTATAAAAATACTGTATGGGATAACGCCCTAAAAGCGGTTAATTTTGAATTGGCTAAAATAGAACAGGTGACTTTTCTGCTCAGCGATTTTAATAATGATAGTTTCGCAACGCCAGGCGCTGGAGGCGATGGCATCACGCTCGTATCTGATTACACCATTAAATCATCTACACAGAGTGGTACATTCAACAATGCACTATATACGACACTACAAGAAATCAGATGCGCGTCATGCACGTCTGAGTATTTCAGGTAATATGACACGCGAAGACCGCCTGGCGCTAGAAGAAACTCTGCATTTAAACTATGACAAAAACATTACTGCTATCAATGTATTGACACATTATCCGCCAATGTCGGGTGCGACCGATCGCATGAGAGAATCCATACCTACATTGTACAGTAATGGCCTCATGAAGAATTTCGATCCCAATAAGTTGGTTAGTAGATATCATCAAGGCATTAATACACGTACTGATCTTTTGGGATTGATTCTAAGCGAGACATTAAATCACAATATGATAACGCCGTTATGCACATATTCCAAATCGCCGACAATGTCGGCAGCAAGAAAACATGCTATAACTCAGTACACCAGTGCTGTTGCCAGGAATTTACCAGCATCTAATTTACTAGCAGCTAAACCTCTGGAGGAGCTAATCGCTTCGAAGCATTACGCCACGGCGGATGGTAATCAATTTGTGACATCGTATAAAGATAGAAAACGTCAACTTGAGTCGGCAGCAATTATTTCAAATGATGATGCTATGTCGTCGTCTAAACGTCTGCGGCTGCTGGATGCCAACCTAAAGGAACGCCTCATTGCAGTTGATCCAAATAGATGCATAGCAGTTATGTCAGGTGGCTATGTGAATCTGATAGATAGTAATGGATGCCAACCTAAAGGAACGCCTCATTGCAGTTGATCCAAATAGATGCATAGCAGTTATGTCAGGTGGCTATGTGAATCTGATAGATAGTAATGGATGCCAACCTAAAGGAACGCCTCATTGCAGTTGATCCAAATAGATGCATAGCAGTTATGTCAGGTGGCTATGTGAATCTGATAGATAGTAATGGATGCCAACCTAAAGGAACGCCTCATTGCAGTTGATCCAAATAGATGCATAGCAGTTATGTCAGGTGGCTATGTGAATCTGATAG